>NW_020869437.1:0-10000 GCF_003789085.1 Penaeus vannamei | reverse complement strand
GGTACTCTAACCAATAAACAGGACAGCCACGTCAGTGTATCACTACTGTCCACCAGTATTATCCATATAGGAGGTTAACACCTCTTATATCTGGAGGCAGCAGTGGGATCAGATATAAGAGGTGTTAACCTCCTACGTGGATAATACTGGTGGGCAGCAAGGATACACCGACGTTGCCGCCACTATTACTTGCAAGAGCTTTCAGCCAAATAGGTTGTTGCAGGGAACCTTGTGCTACCCCACCACTATATGTTAAGTTCCCTGTCATTAAAAGTTCCATTAATCAAATCCTTCGTTACAGACGTCGCCGTAGATCCTATAGTGATTAGGCTATTGCTCTTGACCTTGCCGACAATCAACATCACGATCCCCAAATTACATCTAGGGGATGTTAGTAAGTTTCAGGACGCGGACATGGGTTGTCAGAATTTTATATACACTTTTATTATCCTGTATATGTTACCTTGATAGGCATGATTCTTCTTTTATTAGTGTTTGGGGCATGCTATGCAAAAGCATATTGGATGCATAGGAAAGGCAAACAAATCCGCAGTAAGGCCGCTGAACGTGCTGCCTCGGGTCTCCCATGTCGTCCGGGGAAGACGAGGACGTACGCCCGACGTCAGCCGATATATATATATATATATATATATATATATATATATATATATATATATATATATATACATACACATACATACATATATACATGCATGTACGTGTGTGCATGTAAGTTTAATCACAGGGTTTCATTCCCTTCGGCTCTTCTCTTAACTATAGGTATGAGTTAGCCACGAAACGAAAATGTTTTCAGAAGCAATAGGTATAAGGCCTTCGACATATTCGTGTGTTTTCTTGCCCTTCCCTTCGTTGTTCTTGTTGCATATATATATATATATATATATATATATATATATATATACTATATATATATATATACAACACTGTGTGCGACACTGAATACCCATACTGGAAAGGCATAAGAGGAAGCTTTTCAACTGAGACTGTCAAAAGGTGTGTTTGTGCCCTTTGTGATGTTGATTAGTTTCAAGTGAGCGGTGAAGTGGCAAGGGCCCTCAAGGAGACGTGAAGATTCTACAGTTAGGTGGGACTCTGATTATGAATGGCTATAGTGTAGGAGCATTTGCTTACAGATTCCATTATCATGCATTTTTTAGATTTTACAAATGGCTGCGGTGTAGGTGTTTGCTTGCAGACGAGGAGTAAGCATCGGGTTGTTATCAAATTCTCAATTTGGCAACTATTTCTTTTCTGCAAGAAATTGGCAAGTGACGAACTATAGTATTTAGCTACATCCTATCAGCATTCCCTATGGTCTGCCTCCCTGAACTCCAGGTTATGCGGCAAGCAGGCACTCTACATGACGGTTTGGTGACTTAATATACTTTCTTAGGATATCGGAGGACCTATAGAATCTGGATGGGGGATGACATTACACTCAAGCCATACCTGCATACTCTCAAAGTCCTCCTTCCTTATCGGGTCCAGTGCTGGAGCAAAGAGACCTGATCACAAGTTGGGTCAAGAGCACAACCAGTTTCAGAGTTTGTCTCCACCTCTTCAGCCTTCCTCCAAGGGCAGGGGCTCTCGCTTGGTATATTACTTTGCCGAGGACGCTACACCTTTTGTAAATTTGCGCGAGAGGCCTCCTGCCTAAGGAATGCTCATACATGTGGATAGTGCAATTAACACACGCAATGAGTGCTACCTAGTCAGTATAGTTTTCCAGATATATATTGGGATAGATACATTTTAAATTTTGCATATTTAACAGACATATATATATATTTAATCTATTATGTACTGTCCACATATTGCATTGCCACTGGGTTCGAAGCCTCACGCAGTCCTTAACACAAACAGGCCGTTAGCCTTTTTAAGCATCAAAGGACACAGTGCGTCACTCTGACCACCCTACAGCTTATAGGTACCAGACCTCCAAGATGACAGTTTTCTTCTTTACTTGCAATTGTTTATATAACATTTTATATTGTTAAATTTTTATTTGAATTGGGGAAAAAATATTATTCCACGTAAATATATAAATGTTCATATTTACTTAGTTATCAAAGGGCTGTGTTATGTATTTTGTATGAAATTTCTGTTGGACTCTTGTCTCTATTTCTGTCTGTCTTTCTTCCCTGTCTATGTCTCTTTCCTCTCTCTCTCTCTCTCATCTCTCTCTATCCTATCTCTCTTCTCTCTCTCATCTCTCTCATATATATATATTTATATATATTATATACATATATATATATATTATATAACATATATATATATTATAATTTATATTAATTATATAATATATTATATGCATATACATACAATATACCACACACATATATATATGTATATTAATATATGTAATCGTGTATATATATGTATGTATGTATTTAAACACAAATACACACGCTTATGGGGCGTGTATGTGTGTGAAATCAACTTTGAATCCTCGACCACTGAGATGAAACTCACTCCAGCCAGCGACTGCTCTTCGCGAGCGACGCCGAGAAGCAAGCAAACAAACCTTTCGAGGAAGGAAGAGCTCGACGTCGTCACTCAGCTCACTTCCGAGGATCCGCGTCGACTGAACTCGCCTCGATCCGCTCAGTGTTTATAGCAGTGATGCATGTTTTTCTACGAGTTGTAACTGTTTGTTTTCAATTTGAAGAAGACAGTTAATCAGCGTCAGTGCTTTGTTGTGACACCCCAGTCTCTCTATTGTTTTAATACTGCTTGTTTAATCGATGTGCGCGTGCACACATACACGCACACACACACAATTAAAATCTCGTGCTCGAAAACATCATTGGAGTGAACTCTCTCCATCCGACCTCGACGGCGCGGGACCGAAGGCAGACTGCGCCATTGTAGTGAACTGTTTTTCTGAATTATTCAGTATGTTATATAGATAAAGAAATTATTCCATTCGCCTTTTAAAACGTTCCCAGCTAATCACGGGTACCTGCCTTGTTCTACCGTTCCCGCCACGTATGAATAATTAAGGCGATATAAAGGCCTTCCTTTAACGTTTTTTAAAATCCCTTTTATTTTTTATCTGCCAGCTTTTAATGTGAAAATGGTTTATTCATATGTATGTTTTAATCTTCAGTCTATTTACCCATTTTACAATTTTAATTATGCATAATGAGATGAAACAGGAAACGACATGATGGTTTGTTAAGAGCTTCGCAGCCCTTGTTTTTTTTTTTTTTTTTTTTCTTTTTCATTTCTACCAACCCACTGCCTGACCTGATGAGCAGAGGTCAAACGAAGACTCTACACATTGGGCTTGACATCTCCCTAGCATACGCTTCTCGTTAAATGCGCAGGCAATGCTCCCCCTGAGCCAGAGATCCTAGACGGAAGACTGCAACGGTGCATTGTCCTGACATATTAACCAGGGAGACCAAAGCAATTTCATTATTATTATTTTGCTGTGGCAACTCGATTTGGCTCGCTGTGGAAACCTATATTATACAGATAAGTGTTGTGTGTTTATTCCCTGATTATGTCATTTACAATGTAGAACTGCTATATATATATATATATATAATATATATATATATATATATATATATATATATATATATATATATAGCTGTGCTATCAGTAAATATCAATAAGTTTTGTTTTAGTTTCTTGTATGTACCTTTTTATTTTGGTAAGGAGTTGTGCCCAGGCTCCTTTTTATCATCTGTTATTTTATTCTATTTCATTAAGTGTCGCAAGTACACAGAAAACTTAACTAATGAAAGAAAACGGGGAAGCCCACTGTTAAGAACCCTTGGGATGGCTTTCGGGTTTAAGTGTTTTATTCTCTTTAATATCTAAGCTTTCATTTCTTTTATGGTTTGTTTTTTACGTTTCTTTTAGTTTTAAATTTTCACTTTTACTTCATTTTCAGCCATATTATCCCAGGCCCACGTGCCTTCGGAGGGTTCTTGCCGCTCGGCCCGCTCCGACACGAAAGCCCCATTGTGAAACAGTAGTGCGGTAGTTGACTCCTTCAGGGTCACTCCGTCACGGCAAGCAAGGTTGCATTCACTACACCATCGCCCGGCACGATCCGAGCCATGGCGGTTGCTCCGGGCATTCGAGTTCATTTTGAGGAAAGTTGACTCCCCCATATTTTGTTAAGACTGTTTTCGTGTTTAGGTATGATCAATCCTCAGTGAGTATGCTTAAGTGTTGAAGGGTATGCACGGATTTTGTTGAGTATTGTTTACCAATTATGAGTCAATTACCATTCGTGATGAATTCATATTTTTGTAGATTTACGGTTTTTCTCTTGTTTCAAAATGCATCGGAATCTACATGATTAATGAGTGATACAAATGGATAAGTCAATTTACCTGGATACGTCAACCCGCCCCCCCCCCTTGCCTCTGTGGAGTATACTTACAGTGTCCGTAACGCCATAGCTATCAGGATGCAGACCAAGTTTTCGTGTATAGATGCTCTCTGGTCTCCCTGACTGTGGTAGCGGCAATGCCAGTCCTGCAGAGAAACACGAAGAGCTCAGCGTAAGATTATGAGCCTTAAAACAATTCATAATCATGCATCCCTGGGTCTTCTCAAAAACTGCTTTGCCATCCCTAAAATTGCAGTACTTATTACATACATGACCTTTTAAAAGTACTTAACTCTTGCAACTCATTGGCGATTCTGTAAAGAGAGCAGCCACTGATTCATGCAATGTCAGCTTTGGTTTGCTGACAGTTGAAATCCCTATTAGTCTTGAGGATCTTGAGATTCGGGAGGCAACAGACATACTGTTTCTGCTTTCATATCCTCCGGAAATATCAGTGCACACCTTACACGATTGATATTACTGCAGACTTTGCCCACATTGTATTTTGATAAATTTACGAAGGTAGTGAGTTTTTGGACGATTATAGCAAGAAACACAAGATCGCTCAGGGCAGTCGGACTGTTCAACGCTCCTTATGTGCTCCTGTAGCTATGCCCGCCTGACTTCTCGGAAGGTAGCCGTTGAAGTCTAAAACTCCTTTCCGTGGTGTGAGGTCACCGGCAACGGTTCTGTCTCATGATTACTATTCGGTGCCAGCATAGATAGGGCAAATAGCCATTAAATTCCTATCAAGAACAAGATGGCTTTGAAGTTCAGAGTGGAGTTATCACTACTCTAGCACCTGATTATAACAGGCAAACGACCCACTCAGTCAACCAGGGCTAAACATCACTCCATTAGCCAACGTGAAATGCAAACCACCTAAGGGTTAAATGGCATGAATAAGTTTAAAGATAAAAGCCCTAGTTCCTCAGGCAGGCAGGCTAAAACTATGGCTATGGTTCGGACAAGCAAAGGTGACGGTCTATAAAATAGACGACGCCAAAAATTACTTTTTATGCAATCGCTAATGATGAGACGATCGAAAACTGTTGTCCACAGATTGCAAGCAATATATCCAAAAACAACAATTTCGAGATCCGAGACCCTCCCGATACAATGCCATTGAAGACAGTAACTATCCGAAACATCGATCAACAAATCATTAATTATGGAAAGCGAAAATAATAGAACGACAAGAAGAGAGACGGTTGAGCAAGTCGAACAGGTGATTAAGCTACCTAACACGCCAACATCATCAAGGTGCGGTCAGAAACCACCCAAATGGCCAGAAAGCTCTGGAAAGCGGAATGCTGTTATTACATCAGTCCATTCCCTCAAGATTTATCGAAAATTTTTCATAAATCTAGTTCTCATGGTATCAGGTGCTATATATGACCATATAATAAAAGCTGCAAAGAACCAGAACCTAACAGGCTTGCTCAGAATGAGCTGCAAAGGACCACACTTACAAAAATTACAACGATAATGCAAGAAATCTTAAATAAGCAACGGTGACCACCGCACGGTACCCGCCAAATGCCCAACCAGGAAGAACATAATCAAAGAAAGAACTAAACAAGAGAGACAAGGCACTTAGGAGCCAAACAACCGCACCCCTCGTTACCCAAGCAAGCTATGCGGGCAGTAACGGAAACAATACCTACCACTACTGTCAATCCGAGGCAATAAAAAATCCTTGCCACCGAACGCTGCAGCGATACATGAAGTGAGTGCGATCATATTTGCATACATTCAGGAAGCCAAACAGCCAGGCAGCTTCCAGAAAACGATCGATGAGATGTATGACTAAACAAATCCCGAGAGTCAGATTTTCATCTCAGAAACAATGCGAGAAACACTCCCTTTATAATGGCAATAACACAGTCGTGGGCTCAGAAGCAGGGGACAGGAAGGAGCAATGGAACAAGAGGAACCAGCAACAAGAGAGGCAGAGAAACATCACCGACCAAGAGGCAAGCCGCAAAAAAACGGCGAGCGAAGAAATATCGCAGAGAGGGCAGACTGAAAGCGACGAGGAATACCGACTCCGCGGCCCGATACACCACCATGAGAAGAGGAATCCCGCCCAATGCACGAAGACACCTGAACGAAAAGTCCAGCGCGACGAGAGTGAAGCTGCCAGAGATCAGATTACGAGTGAGAGTTGAAAGCTTCGATTCATCCCCAGGAGACGCTCGCACTCAGAGAATCTCACAGTTTATCCAGACGAAACTAATTAGTATAAATATTACCATCCTAGATATATACGATGACCAAAATCATCAAAGATCAGATTATCACACAGAATCATGGACCTGAGTGCTTACAGGATACAATATGTAAAGGAAGACGCATACGACAGCATCAAAACGGGACGAGAGGTGACACATACAGCCAGAAAGTCTTCTACAGGACCATGATATACAAAGTCTCCAACACATACCCTGAACAGACCCAGACATACATAATAATCAATGCTGTCTCCAGCAATATAACGAGCTGATAAAGATCTTTGGTATACATGTTACCAAAGAACACACTAAATGAAGGCGATTGCAGGAGAGTTGCCATATATGCATCAAAAGAAAAATAAGCACAGAATCATAGACGACTTTAATGAGACACTTCTCGCAGTGAACTGCAGACAACCCAGGGAATTTCATAATCGTCACAGGATACATGCCACCACCCGACGCCACAATTTCCATACCCAGATATAATCAAATATTGCCGAAACCAACATCCCTGCATTAGAATGAATTTCTACAGCGCCAGGACACCGAACGCTCGGTCAAAGCGCAACAACCCTCATGATACGGGACGAACTATTAAAGCTCAAAACCACACATGATCACCACATTGGCCCGGACTTCGAACTTCGTCAGTTCAAGAGGGAAAGGTCGTCCAGATATTCTTTAAACATCCACATGAACCATGCTATCCACAAGGACCATAAACCACGTCAGACCACCTACTCATAGTCTTCACCATAGCAACATCACCCATCATGATCCCGCAAAAGGAAAGGCCTAAAAAGAGCAGACTTGGGAACTTTTCGGAAAGACGTAGATGATATTTAACCACAGAACACGCAGAGGATACAGTAATCAATAAAGAATATATTAACATCGAAATTGACGCATGGTATACTACCGTCGAAGAGCAATGGTTAAAGCCATACCCAAGAAAAAGTACGCTACTGTACCCACCCACTAACAAGTGACCGCCTGAAACTGCTAGAATGGAGATACAAAAACATTTTAAATGCCGTCGAACAGATTGGCTGGACACCAGAATCACGCAACCAATACAGAGAAATACAAAGACCTGAAGGAAGAAAGCAAACCTAGTACACAAACCACTGGCATAACTGATAAAAAACAACGGAACTTGAATACAACAACCCTAAAACATTTGTGGGGGAAATCAGAAGGTTAATGGGAAGCAAACATAATCAGACTCCATAATACTAAATGAAAGAAACGAGAATTGACAGCAAAACAGAAAGAGGCAGTTGTCAGAGAGTTCTGGAAAAATCTTCAACACATCAGTCCGGAAGAAAACAGAACATTTGACATACAACACGAAGCCCAGGTAAATGACTATCTCTCATGTGAACAAGCACAGACTGATACCGTACACAATGAAGCAAATATAAACAGGTTGCAAGAGACAACAATACTCTAACGAGACCCATATCAGTAGAAGAAATAAAGCGATCATAAGTAAATTTAAAGACAAAGCACCGGGCGAAAGCGGAATCAGAAAGACAATTAATGCAAAAGCTACCGGAACCAAACAGCAAGCAAACTAAAGAAATCTTCAACTGGTCCCTTTCGATGGGTTATTTTCCCGACAAATTTAAAAAGGCGGAATGATCCTCGTACCAAAAGCAGGAAAAGACCCGAGGAAAGCCGAAAATTACCGACCAATCCCCGGAAAGATATTAGAGAAGATTATTAACAATCGTATAACGAGCTTCATGGAAAGACAATCTCTTTAATATCAACCAATATGGTTTCGGAAAAGGAAGAGGTACACAACAAGCATTGCTGCCATATACGAAACATTGCCACTTTCACAGAGAAACCGCCAGCAGTACAACATACTTTGCAGAGCCATAGCAAAAGCCTTTGACAAAATGTGGACTGCAATATAAATATATATATATATGCAAAATCAATGTACCAGACATCATTGAAAAGATCCTCTGCAATTTCGTGGAGGAAAGAACAGCAACTATACGACTCGACACAATTTGCAGGACAAAATTCCCACTACTGAGCGGGGTGCCGCAAGGATCAACAATTAAGCCCTACTCTCTTCATATTCTACACAGCTGACCTCGAACGACCCAACAACAACTGCGTGGATGTCAGCTTTGCCGATGATATAACACAGATCATGCTGTATCCATTGAAGATGCAACAATTCCAGAACCGAGTACTCAGGACAGCAACAAAGAGAAACGTAGAAGACACAGCTTTCAATATCAGAACCGCACGATAAATACAGAATAGAGCCAGTAAATATAAGGCTCTATATACTTTCCAAAAAAGTTTGGGATAAAATGGCCATCACAAATGAAGAATTGGCCAGAACTTCCGAGGATCAGCCCACTGAGAACCCTCACGGAAGAGACCACAGCTGGTGGAGGAGAATCGCTCCGCACTTGGAGAACGGACCGCCAGATCCATACTATGCAGCAGTGTTGTAAAATAGACAAAAACACTGCCTTACTTCAATACTAACAGCAATGTACAAAGATTGTAAATACTGTTTATAATCATCTTAAGATTCGTATTAATTACTTTTGTTACGAAAAACACAAAAAGAAAGCAGAAGGTGGGCTTTCCCCGCCACTTTTAATCTCTTGCTATTCATTTTCCGGACTTGTTCTTCGCATGATCTAGCTAGATCACCCTCAAGGACCTCCATCCTTTCATATCCGGCTGCAAAAGAAAGAAAAAAAAAAAAAACAGAACAGACGAGGAAATGATCCCTATTCAGAGATCTAAACTGGTGTGGGATTTCCTATCAGCCAAAGCCTCTCTCAGCCGCATGCTGGACGAAGGGGATCAAGTGTCCAGAGTTCGTCTCTTGACTGCTGTTCAGCCTCAAGTGGGGCGTGGATCCTTGCGATTCCTGTGCCCTCTCTGGGAGCATATCCCTACGCTGACACCCTTCGTCATGCAATCGCTCAGTGGGTCGGTGCTCTCTGATGCCATCCACATGAATGTAAATGTGGAGGTCAAAGGGACTCCTTTGGGCATCATGCCCTTCCTGCAGTGCTGAACGGTTATCTTGGTATTATCAGGAGAGCTTCACATTGCGTTCAAAAATTATAATCAACCTCTTCTGCCGAAAAGTGGAGAAGATTTCCATAAACTACGCTTTCAGGTCCATGAGCATCTCGTCTTTCTCTCTAGCGGCGCCTTAGAAAGTTTTGATATATTGTTTACATTAAATATGTCCTTCCTCATCATGTCCACCTTCGGAATCGACATAAACACTGGAAAGGATAGACATTTTATAAAGTGGGTCTAATAGTACATGATTTAAAAGTAAGTCACATGAATGAATGTATTGTTCATCAAATTCGATTTATTAAATGTGTGAAAA
>NW_020869436.1:396877-401482 GCF_003789085.1 Penaeus vannamei | reverse complement strand
CTCGGCCTGCTCCGCTCTCTCTCTCACGCTCGCTCTCCCTCTCTCTCTCCCCTCCTCCCTCTCCCCCCCCCTCTCTCTCTCTCTCTCCGCCCTCTCTCCTCCCGCTTCGCTCTCTCTCTCTCTCGCTCTCTCTGCTTCTCTCGCCTCTCTCGTCTCTCACTGTCTACTCTCTCTCTCCCCCCTTCTCTTCTCTTCCCCCCTCTCCTCTCTCTCCCCCCTCTCTCTCTCTCTCTCCCCCCGCTCTCTCTCTCAATCCCCCCCCTCTCTCTCTCTCCCTCCTCCTCTCTCTCTCTTCCGCTCCCTCTCCTCCCTCTGCGCTCTTCTCTCGTCGCTCTCTCTCCTCCTCTACGCTCGTCTCTCTCTATCGCGTCTCTCTCTCTCTTCCTCGCTTCTCTCTCTCGCTCTCTCTCTCTCTCGCTCTCTCTCTCTCTCTCTCCCTCTCTCTCCTCTCTCTCTCTCGCTCTCTCTCTCTCTCTCCTCTCTCTCTCCTCTCTCGCTCTCCCTCTCTCTCGCTCTCTCTCTCTCTGCTCTCTCTCTCTCTCCGCTCTGCTCTCTCCTCGCGCTCTCCCTCTCTCTCGCTCTCCCTCTCTCTCGCTTCCCTCTCTCTCGCTTCTCTCTCTCGCCTCTCTCTCGCTTCTCACTCTCGCTCTTGACTCTCGCTCTCACTCTCGCTCTCCCTCTCGCTCCTCCCTCTCGCTTCTTCCCTCTCGCCTCTCGCCTCTCTCTCTCCGCTCTCCCCTCGCTCTCTCTCTCGCTCTCTCTCTTGTCGCTCTCTCTCTTTCGCCTCTCTCTTCTCCGCTCGCTCATCTCTCGCTCGCCTCTCGCTCCTCGCTCTCTGCTCGCGCTCTCGCTCTCTCGCTCTCTCTCTGCTCTTCTCCACTCTCCTCCCTCTCTTTTTCTCTGCTATCTCTCAGTTCGTCAGAGAGGACGAGAGAGAGCAGAGAGAGACGAGAGAGAGAGAGGATGATGAGAGACGAGAGAGAGAGGAGAGCGAGAGAGAGAGAGAGAGAGAGGAGAGAGAGAGACGCCTCCCTTGGAAGAGAGATAAGCTCCGGACGATGGCTCATAAATTCGGCGTACGACATCCCTCCCACTCGCCGCTGGCAAATTCTCGACTTGTTGGGACATTCCTCCCTTTAACGACCTTACTAAACCTCGACGGTAAACTGGAATGATAGCTATTGCTTCGACTACCCCCCCCCCCACCCCCACCCGCTACTCACTTCCCCTCACCCTCTTTCTCCTCTCCCTCTTCCCGCTTTCTCCTTCTCCCCCTTCCCTCACCTCTCGTCTTACTTTCCTCTCTGTTCTTTTCTCTTTTTCGTCTTCTCCTCACCTCTCTTTTTTCTATCTTTCCTTCCTCTCTCTCTGTCTTTTCTCTTTTCTCTTTTCCTCACCTCTCTTTCTTTCTTTCTTTCCTTCCTCTTTCTCTGTCCCTTATCTTTTCTCATCTTCTCACCTCTCTTGCATTCTTTCCTTCCTCTCTGTCTTTTTCTTTCTTTCTCTGTCCTTCTCTCTTCCTCTCCCCATCTTTCTCCTAATCTCATTTTATTCTCTCTTTCTCTCTCCATAAAACCCTTTGTTTCATTCTTGCATTTCTCGCAATTCCTCCCATTCCCACTACTTTATTCCTCTTCCTTCTGTCTCTATCTCTTCTTTCCTCCTCTCCACCCGCATTTTCCGTTTTATCCCTTCCACTTACGTGCTCCCTTTCCCCCGTTTATTTCCTTCTTTCTCTCTTTATCGTCTTCTCTACCTCTCGCTCTTTACTTTTCTTCTCCCTTTCCCACTCTCAAATTTTTCACATTTCTCTTTACGCTATTTCTCTATTTCATTCTTCCTCTTTCCGACTACATTATCGGAGGACCTTCATTCAAGAGAAAGAGAGATGAGAGAGAGAGAAAAGAGAAGAGAGAGAGAGAGAGAGAGAGAGAGAGGAGAGAGAGAGAGAGAGAGAGAGAGAGAGAGAGAGAGAGAGAGAGAGAGATAGAGAGAGAGAGAGAGAGAGAGAGGAGAAAGAGAGAGAGAGAGAGAGAAAGAGGGAGAAGGAGAGAGAGAGAGGAGAGAGAGAGAAAGAGAGAGAGAGAGAGAGAAGAGAAGAGAGAGAGAGAGAGAGAGAGAGAGAGAGAGAGAGAGAGAGAGAAGAGAGAGAGAGAGAGAGAGGAGAGAGAAGAGAGAGAGAGAGAGAGAGATGAGAGAGAAGAGAGAGGAGAGAGAGACGGATAGATAGATAGAAAGAAATGGAGTAAAAAGGGGAAAATATTGCGCCAACCGCTTCCATCTCGCGTTCGGATCCCGTCTCGATCCGCGCATCGCTCATCCTGACAGCCTCGAAGCCCTTCCCGACTTCCTTGCCGCGACATCCGGGGCTTCGAAACAGACGATGCTCCGAAAAAAAATGTTGAATATCTGGAATAGACGGCGTTCTGGAGTTTATAGAGCGTCGAGATAAATAGAGCATCGGGTATAAAAGAATATGTTGGACGTTTAGGGTTGACGGGGATCTGTAGTTAATAGAGCGTTGAGGCTTCGAAAGAGAGGACGTACCGAGTCAAGTTCTTCGAAAATGACGCTGTATCGAACCGGGATATCCTTTGAATCATCAGCTACCTGGAACTAAATGGAAGCAGCTGAAGAAATAAAGCTTCTCCATAGCCCTAAATACCCACTAATTTTCTAGATCCCTCGAAAAACTAACCCCAGAATTTCGAGATGTCCACAACAACAAACAAAGCTCTCGGAGATATCACCCAAAACCACCCGAGTTTCGAAACAGTTCCGAGACATCAAAAAACCATCCAAGTGTTTCGAAGATGGATTCCGTCTTCGCCTCGACTCCCGCCTGAATCTGTATCTTGATAATGCAAGTCATCTTTTAGGATAGACCTGCTTCGGCATATCCTTTGCTCTATGTCCCTCCCTTCTCTACGCGCCGTGGATTCTTGGGGCGATTTGGGGAGAGAGGAGGAGTGGAGGGATGGTATGGAAGGCGAGGAGGGAGTCTTGTAGGCAGGAATGGTTGGAAGGAATACTTTATAAATAAAAAATTATATAATAAATACTAGATATATATATATATACTTGGGAGAAAGATCGGAGATGATCCAGGAGGGAGTGATAGAGGAAAGGGCGTGGGGCTAACTGGCAGGGACTGTAGGGAAGGATATGGGTATGCAACGGTCTGCGATGATCGATGATGAGGGAAGGAGGAGAGGAGAGGAGGAGGGAAGGAGGAGGAGGAGAGGAGGAGTGAAGGGCAGGAGAGGGTGTGAGAAAGGGAAGGCGAGGGAGGGTATGAAGGAGAGAAGGGAGGATTAACAGAAAGAGAGAGAGAGAGGAGGTAAGGTGAGTGGGTGGGTGGGGTGGAATAGGGAAGAGCCAGAGACAGGGAAAGCGAGAGAGGACGATAAAGGAGAGGAAGAGGAGGGGGAGAGATTAGAACAAGTGTTATTCTCACGGGTCCACAAAACCTTTCTTTTTTATCCTTTTCCCGCCTTTTTTTTATTCGTCCGAAAGGCTGCACCCCTTTAACTGACCCTGGATTCGACACACTCTGAATCCGTTTCGCTAAATCCCGATATTTTCCCCTACAGGAAATATTGACAACAGGGAACCGAACACGAAACAGCCCCGACCTGCACTCACGACCTTTCCACTATTTTTTCTCTCTCTTTTTCTCTCCTTTTTTGTATTTTGTTTCTTTTATTACCCTCCGCACACAAAAAGAATCGCAATGGCAGCGGCCGTTCTCGCTCCCTGCGCCATGTCCTGCTTTCAAACGGGTCTTCTATCGCTTCTCGTATTGTCTCCTCTGTTCTTGTTTCCCCTTTTCTCTCCCCTCTTCCTTTGTCTGTTCGTTTATCTGTCTGGATGTCTGGATGTCTGTCTGACGGATTTTGTTTATCTGTTTATATGTCTGTCAGTCTGTCTGTCTGTCTGTCTGTCCTGTTCTGTCTCTCTCTCTCTCTCTCTCTCTCTCTCTCTCTCTTTTTCTCTTTGTCTCTCTCTCTCACTCCTTCTCTCTCTCTTCCTGCTATAAACGGTTTACATTTCCGGGAAAGTTTCTAAATAATCTGACTGTCACATTATTTTCATTTCGCTATTTTCTTTTTCTCCATTTAGGAATTTCAGAATGCTAAATCTCTCTCTCCCTCTTGCTCTCTCTTTCTAACCCTCTTTCTCTCTCTTCTCCTTCTTCTCTCCTCCTCTCTCCCTCTCCTCTCCTCTCTCTCTTCCCTCCTACTCTTTCTCTTGCTTTTTCTATCAAAATACTGCATATCTCCCCTTCATTATCTTTCCTTCTTTCAATATCAACACGAGCATTTTCTTTTCAACCCCTTATTGTATTTATCTTTATCCTTCTTCTTCTGTTCCCTTTTATTCCCTCTTTCTCTACTAGCCTAGAAAAATGGATAATTGTCGTGTCTTCCTCTCTCCACTATCCTTTCCAATCAACGTTCCTTATCCAAAAATAAACAAACGGCAATGAAATGAATAAAACGGGATTGTTGAATGGCTGCGCAATGTAAACAACAGGGTAAAGGAATTTGTATCCACATGCACTAATAAATGCATGCGGACCCACACGTCTGTCCCTCCCTCCCT
>NW_020869436.1:375320-380320 GCF_003789085.1 Penaeus vannamei | reverse complement strand
ATATAAATAGATAGATAAATAGATAGATAGATAGATAAGTAGATAAGTAAATGAATAGAGAAATAGAGAAATAGAGAAATAGTCTTCGAAGACATATAAGCATCACATCTATGTAGGCCGCCGGTTTTCGCTACTGGTGGTAAAAGATATGCATGTCGAGTAATATTTTAATTCGCAGACTACCACTGGAAGGGAAAATGGAGTTAGATCAAAGGACAACATTGTTTTATTGCAGATGCTACTGAAATGGGTAATTTAAAGTACATTCGCGTCCCGAAGCCGTTGATTTGTAATTTACTACTAATGCTAGAATGTAGAAAACTCAATTATAAGTTCGTTTGTATTCTGTTTTTTTCCCACTCGTTAGCGGACGAGGTACAAAATGTTGTGGGGTTAACATGGCATTGCTTGATGTCGAACCGCAATCAAATTTAAAGGGGCGGTATTTGCGTCAATCTCACGGGGATCGCTATTTTGAATAACGGCTGTGTCAGAAAAATTAGTTACTCGCTGTGTAACGCGTTCGATGCATTTACTCTAAGCTTGACCGATAGACAGACCAAGCATTCGCGGCCTCGTTGAAATCCTTTTTTTTTTTTTTTTTTTTTTTTCATTCGGAACAAAGCTCTCTGATGGGTGATGCATTCATTGAAGAGCTTCATTGGATATTTCCATGCTTACTGCCTCTGCTGTAATTTGTATCAGAAATCAGAATATTTCAGATTTTAGGGATGTAGCGTTAAGAAAAATGTAACATTAAGAAAATAGCTAAGGTAAGTGCTTTCGAAATAATTATCAGTATAAAAAATAACTGGATGAAGCGTCAAAACACCCGACGTGCAAGATAACGAGCTGCAAATGACTGTTTGACGTTTCCAAGCAAGGAAGCTCCGGGCAATGACTGATCGCTGACATCAAACTGTCACAGGGGAGTTGTTAGCTTTTGTTCCTTAATTTCTCCCTCGCGTCACCTTTCAGTCTCAGTCAGAGCCTGAGGTTCCGCCAGGTTGTTTGGAAGAGCTGCTCTTAAGCTTTGTCCGAGCTCCGTAAGAAGCGTTAAGCCGCTTTCCCTGTCCATCCCGGCACTCCTTTTCACTGCAAGAACCCTAAAGAAACAGCCCCGCGGCTTAGCGAGTGTGGAGAGGGAAAAAAATTAAGCTGTCCGTCGACCCATGGCAGCCAGATGTTGGCGGGGGCAGCCGGCCCAGTGATCAAGAGCCGATTCTTCTTTTCTTTTCTTTTCTTTTTTTTTTTTTTAGGAAATTTCGTGCTCTTTCTCTGGTCGCTGCGGCGGCTTTGGTCTCTTTGGTTTGTTTGGCAGAATGCGTTTGAGTGCGGTTTCACTGTGCTAATATGTGGGCAGTTTTGAAGTCATTGTGTGTGTGTGTGTCTGTCTTTGTCATTGTATATTTCAGTGATGAGTTATTTGACAATACACTTTTTTTTCTCTCTCAGACCTTTAGCAAAAACATAGTGTTTCCGTAAGTAAAAAACATTGAAAAACATAGCTAAATGTGTTTTTTGGCATTGTAGAGTATACAAACATTGTCTTCGTATTATAATAAATCCCAGTCCTCATCTATCGCGACCGTTGCTTCGCAGAATTTACACACGGGCGCAGATATATGGCAGTTTTGCTATACAGTTATCGCATCCAATATCTTGCACAGCATATTGCAGTGTCGAAACAGTTCGGGGCTGCTCCGACATGCAATATATATTCGTGTTCCTCATCCTGAATCATAACAAGGACACGCGCCGCTGTTTCATCCATTTGTCTCCTTTGCTGCCTCTTCGTCGGTCCGTTTTCTTGTTTTTTATTTGCTCTTTTTTATACTCTCTCCTCGTTTCTTTTCTTTCTTTCCTCTCTCTCTCTCTCTCTCTCTCTCTCTCTCTCTCTCTCTCTCTCTCTAATTCTATCTCTCTTTTCTCTCTCTCTCTTTTTCTCTCTTTCTCGTTTCTCTCTCTCGTTTCTTTTTCTCTCTTTTCTTGTTTCTCTCTCTTTTCTCTTCGCTCTCTTTTCTCTCTTTCTCTTCGTCTTTCTCTCTCTCATCTCTCTCTCTCTCTCTCTCGTCTCTCTCTCTCTCTCTTCTCTCGTCTCTCTCTCTCTCATTTCTCTCTCTCGTCTCTCTTTTCTCTCTCCTCTCTCTCTCTTCTCGTTTCTCTCTCTCTCGCTCTCTCTCTCTCTCTCTCTCTCTCTCTCTCTCTCTCTCTCTCTCTCTCTCTCTTCTCTCTCTCTCTCTCTCTCTCTCTCTCTCTATTCTCTTCGCTCTCTTTCTCTTCGTCTCTCTGTCTCTCTTCCTCTTATTTCTCTTTCTCTCTCTTTTTCTTCTCTCTTTCTCTCTATCGCTCTCTTTCTCTCGTTTTTTCTCGCTCTCGTCTCTCTCTCTCGCTGTCTCTCTCTCTTTCTTCGTCTCTCTCTCTTTCTCTCGTCTCTCTCTCTTTCTCTCGTCTCTCTCATTTCTCTCTCTCTCTTTTCTCTCGTTCTCTCTCACTTTCTCTCGTCTCTTCTCTTTCTCTCTTCTCTCTCTATTTCTCTATCGTCTTCTCTCTCTCTCTTTCTATCGCTCTCTCTTCTCTCTCTCTCTCTCTCTCTCTCTCTTCTCTTCTCTCTCTCTCTCTCTCTCTCTCTCTCTCTCTCTCTCTCTCTCTCTCTCTTCTCTCTCTCTTCTCTTTTTTCCCTCGTTTCCTCTCTTTCTCTTCCTCGTTTCTCTCTCTCTCTTCCTCGTTTCTCTTCACACACACACACACACATGGTGCCGAGTGTTAAAGCTGCCAAGATTCGAATTCACGATCGCGGGTTCGAATCGCGCACACGGAGCTCCTGCTGATTGCAAAGTCGCTCGGGCTGAAAGACATGAAAAACCCGGGCGATAAAATGTGTACATTAAATGCACTGAGGTCGCAGTCAGTATTTTTTTTTAGATTTATATGGAAATCAATAAAGTGAATATATATTTACGGTTGATCAGGAATTATAAGATTATCATTTTATGATCAATTTTAGTAGTTGTAGTATCTTTCTCATTATTGTTGTGGGTGTATATGTACGTAATTGCATGCGCATCATGTTTTCAAAAATGTGTGAAATTTCGTATTCTGGAGCCTTGCTGTTTGCCCTTTGGTCTCACTCCACCAGGCATCTCTTAACCGCCCTCCTACCTCCTCCGGCACCTCCATCACCCGCAGGTACCTTCCTACCTCATCTTCCCTTTCTCAGGAACGTCTCTGCCTTACCAGCCACTTCCTACCTCCTTGTGTACCTTCTTACTCCTTTAGGCATCTTCCTCACCCAGGCATCTCCTTACTTCCCCATTCACCTCCTTGCCCATCAGGCACTTACCTATATCTAAGGCACCTCTCTCCCTCCCCCTCCCCCTCCAAACCTACTGACACCCCAGATACCTCCCTACTTCCCCTTCAGGACCTTCCAACCTTCCCCACCCTCCTTACACCCTCCGGCACCTACTACCCCTCCCCCTCAGACCTCCGACTTCCCGCCCCTGTCCTTCCTTAACCCTCCCCCCCCCTCAGACAACTCCCTACCCCCTCATGCCTCCTGACACCCCCGGCCTCCCTACCCCTCCCTACCCCCCATGCATGGCCTCCCTACCCCTACCCAACATCCCCCTCCCTACCCCTCCTCCCCCCTCACCTCCTGACACCCTCCCGGCCTCCCCTACCCCCCTGCCTCCTGACATCCCTCCCCCCCTACCCCCCTCCACCCCTACCCCCTCATGGCATCCCCCGGCCTCCCCTACCCCTCCCCCCCTCATGCCCTGACACCCTCCGGCCTCCCCTACCCCTCATGCCTCCTGACCCCGGCCTCCCCTACCCTCCTACCCCCCTCCTATCCCCGGCTCCTACCCCCCTCATGCCTCCTGACACCCTCCCGGCCTCCCTACCCCCCCTACCCCCTCATGCCTCCCATCCCCCGGCCTCCCTACCCCTCCCTACCCCCCTCATGCCTCCTAACACACCCTCCCGGCCTCCCTACCCCCCTCATGCCTCCTTACACCCCCCCGGCCTCCCCTACCCCTCCCTGCCCCTCTTTACGCAAGCCTTTTACGCAGCCCGGCCTCCTCGCGCCCTCCGACACCTTCATCTTCGTCGCCCTCTCAAGGCACGTCCAATACACCATCTTTTCACCAAACGCCTGGCGCGCCGAACATCCAATCCCGTTCCGCGCCCCCACCCCGGTTTCGTCTCTTCCTTCTTCTTCCTCCTCTTTGTGCTAATCCCTTCCCTTGTCTTCTTTGCCTCCTCTTCTTATTCTTTGTTCCTTCCTCCCGTTCTGCGTTTTAGCGACCCTCTTCCCTTTGCCTTCCTCTTTACCACCTCATCCCTCTTTGCCCCTCGCCTCTCTTTCCTCTTCTTCTCCCTCTTTGTCTCCTTTTCTTATTTCCTTTTCTCGTAGCCCCCTTCCTCTCCTTCTCTTTCTCTGCTTCCTCCCTTCCTTTCTCGTCCATCTCCTCCTGTTCCCTTTCTTTGCTCCATTCTTCCTTCACACTCATTACTCCCCTCCTCCCCTTCCTCCTGTTTGCCCCTTCCTCTCCCCTCCCCTTTTCCCCGTTTGTCCCCTTCTCTCTCTTTGCCCCTCTCCTCTCTTCTCCCTCTTTGCCCCTCTATTCGCTTCTCCCTCTTTTCCCTTTCCTCTCCCTTTCCTCCATTTTCGCCTTAGTTACCCCTCTTCTCGCTTCTAATTCTTTCCCCCACTACTCCTCTTTTCCTCCTTCCTCCTTTTCCCCCCTTTGCCTCCCCCCCCCCTCCCTCCCGTGACGAGGCCTGACGCCCCTGTCAGCGGAGATCAGAGAAGGAGGCCACCCCGGGCGCCCCATTTCCGCCCTTGTGACAGGACACCTCCCTCCTACCCCACCCACCCTTCCTATTAATGTAACCTCCTCACCTTCTGTGCCTCCGCCGAGAGCACACCTCCCCCCCCCCCCCTTTGGGTTCGGTGACATCTAGTGGCTCACGGAGTTGAACCGCTCGCTGTCCTG
>NW_020869436.1:360320-365320 GCF_003789085.1 Penaeus vannamei | reverse complement strand
ATATGTAATCTATATGTATATGTATATATGTATATATATGTATATGATAATATATATGATATATGTATATAATTGTATATATATGTATATATGTATATATGTATATATATATGTATGTATATGTATATTTGTATATATATATTAATATATATATATATATATATATATTATTGTATATTTGTATAATATGTATACTATATGTATATTTGTCTATATCTATATGTAATGTATATATATGTCTTTATATGTATATTTGTATATATATATATATATGTATATTTGTATATTTATATGTATATATATGTAGCTATACTATATGTATATTTGTATATATAGCCTATATATGTATAATATAATGTATATATTAATGATATATAGTAAATATATATGTATATTTGTATATTATATGTATATATATGTATATATTGTATATATTTATATGTATATATATGTATATATAATATATTTGTATAAATACGTTATATATCGTATAATATGTATATTTGTATATATGCATACATATATAATATGTATATATATGTTAAATATATTATATTGTAATGTATGTATCTATATATGCTATATATGTATATTTGTATATATGCATATATATATATATGTATATATATTATATATGTTATATTTGTAACTGAATATATATATGATATATGTATATTTGTATATATGTATATATATATTGTATATATTGTATATTTGTATATATATGTATATACTGTATACTATATTATGTATAATGTATATATGAATTATATAATGTATATTTCTATATATTGCATTTATGTATATATATGTGTATATATGCCTATATATATATATGCCACCCTGATGTTAATATTGTTGCGATACATACTATGTATACTCCTATATATAATAATATGCGATATCATGTCGTATGTAATTATTATATATATATGTATATATATATGCATATATGTATATATATATATATATAATTATTATATGTATTACTATATGCATTTATATGTATATAACCATATACTGCATAATCACATGACTATACAAATCAATATATACTACTCATATACTAACTACTCAACCCTATCATTATGCATAAGTACTACTATTCACCTTACGTAATAATTCTGCAACTTAATAATATAATCAATATTCATCCTCAATATAATTTACGCAATATATAAGCTATACACTACTAAATCATTTCATATTATATTCCTGCATATATACTAATATATTCATATATCAATTAGTGTTAATACATAGCCTCAATATATGCACCACTGATTACACTATATTTGCAGACTAAAACCCCGCTACCAATTAATAAATATGCATATATCATTTACGTCATACCATATACTACTCAACTATTGTAACGACTACGCTCACTACCTGTAGCTATATACCACTATTGTATGCATATATGTGTATATATATTGTGATATATATAATATGTGTGTATATATATATACCATAGTATTGGCTGTAATACATATCACGAGTATATAGCTCATATATCGATATATTACTAATACTTACCTATATTCTATCATATACTATACTATACTAATAACTACTCATTATACATTCCATCCGACACCCTTGACCAACTACTACCGCGCACTCCTCACACATATACACCATTCCATGAACTCACTATCCATACATACACCTGCTTACATACTTGACCACCACTACCCTATACAATGTCCTTCACTCGTGACTCCATTCACACACAACAATCAATGAGATACCCACACCGCTGGTACGACAACAAGTTGTAGTAAAAGTAAACAGCCCCTCTACCTTTTTCTGTCCCTACCGCAACACTGAACTTTCACACAACCTTCGACTTGCTGCAGCCTCTCACTACTGCGAGACTGACCCTCGTATGCCGCTTCTACACGAACCTAACTCCGACTTTCAACGCACACACTGTAGTCTCTCATTTCTATCTTAACGACGCATTTCTGGCAACCCTCTAGTGCAGTCGACACACCATGTTTTTGAACATTTAGAATATATTAGCATTTGTTACATTTTAATGGCCCATTTGGAATCTTCGAAATGATTTCAGCAACTCAGTCCCCGGTTGTTGGGGCTATTAAAAGGGTTTTCATTACCCTTTTCTTCGTGGCTTGATCATTTGCATCAGTTTAGTAGTTGCTTGAAAACCCTTGTTATCTCGGGCTTGCAGGTTGAAAATAGCCTTTTCTTTATTTTATCTTTCTTTTCTTTCTTTTCATAAAAAAAAACGTTAAATTCATAAACGTTAACGAGAAAACGGTCAATATTTTTAATGCGAAGGATATTCCTCGTCGATGGAATAGAGAACCAAGGCTCTGTACCATTACCGAAGGCTTTGTTCCCACCGCCAGCGAGGTACGAAAGACCCATCGCCATTAGCTAAGTAAGGCAGCGGCACAAGAAGGGCAAGACCCACCGAATGCAGCGAGAGCAATGGTCGCTGTTTCCCCGATTGGCAGACTCCTTCTCGAACGCTTTGTTTCTGCATTATGCGATTGCTAGTATTGCAAGATACAGTCACTTCGATTATGTGGCGTTGAACACGGCTCGCATCCAGTGGCGGTGCACAAAACGGGCTTATCTCTCGTTCTCCCGCCGGCCTCCCTTGCTCTATATTGCACAATATACTCGTATGTGTGTGTGTATTTGCATATATCTTAAGAAGATTATCTCCAACGTATGTTATGTATTTTTTTTATTCTGTATGCCAGTTTCGTTACATATTTTTTGGTAGCAAAATCGGCCATTCGAACTTCACTCCTCCTCTTACTTCATTTTCTTTATTTTCTTCATTTCCTCATCATCATCCTCGTCCTCCACTTCCACCTCGTCTCTCTTCCTTTTCTTCCTTTTCCTCCTCCTCCTCATCATCATCATCCTCGTCACAATCCTCCTGCTCCTCCTCCTCCTTCCTTCTTCTTTTCCTCCTCCTCCTCCAACTTTTCTTCGTTTTCCTCCACATCCTCCTCGATCCCTCGCCCTTTTATCTCTTTTTTTCCGACCCTCTTTCATTTCGGATGCGAGTAGGAAAGCCGTTTAATTGACTTTTGTAAATGACTTATTTCGGCCGTAGGATCACTGACATAAATTTGGCCGTGCATCTGTTAATTAGATTCTGATTCCCTGTGTCTTTTCCCCTGTCCGTAATTAAGAACAGCAAAGAACAGGATTCAAGATTCTTTCATGTTTTTAGATGAGTTGTCAGGTGCCTCGGTCATCTTGCTTTGCAACCTTGCTTATCGCACAAATTCATGTTTGCACTTGTTTCACCCTGTTTTTACTTCTGTTTATTTTTAAGGTCATTTTTGTAACTTTCTGTGTATTTCTTTACCGCACGCTTGCGCGCGCGCTCTCGGCGCACACATGCGTACACAAACACACACAGTCAAGTTGGGCTCTGGAGGAGAGGAGCTACGCCTGGCAGGTCAAGATAGTCGAGTGCCAGGTAAAGATCGCCGGGTTTAAGGAGAACCTCGGAATATATTCATAGTATTAAATTCTGCTCAACCGCTGATATAGAGGCTCTGAAGAAGCATTACGAATCAAAACTGACGAAGGCCTTGTCGATGAAGAGGCATGCCAAGTGTGGTACAGGAGGTGAGTATCGCGCAGACACTGACATGATCCAAATTGAGATTCAGACAGATCAGCCTGATCTGCCTGTGCTTAAGAGGGTGACAGGGAGCGGAGTTCACGGTCGCCATTTACTGCCATTGACCTCGCTGACAACTAGCTTCGTGACAGCGCTGACGCCTGGCACGTTGACACCGCCACACGTTGATATCTCTGCCACCTGGTCTTCTGACGGAGCCACCAACGAACCTTCTGACAACGCTGACGCTGTCTGCGTTGAAACCCTAAGCAGAGGAGAGTCACCTTTCCAACCCTGTCGCGCAGTTCAGTGACAGCCACGAGGAATGAATAAAGTATTCTAGAAAAAAAAAATATGACAAAAAAGTAAAGCAAAGAAAAAAATGTATATGCATACATTGTCATTATGGTGAGCGTGAGTGTGTGCGTGTGTGCATGTTTGATGCACATGCAAACACAAACGTCTCTCCTCTTTCCTCTTCTCTCTCTCTCTCTCTCTCTCTCTCTCTCTCTCTCTCTCTCTCTCTCTCTCTCTCTCTCTCTCTCTCTCTCTCTCTTCTCTCTCTCTCCTTCCCTCCTCTCTTCCTCCCTCCCCTCCCTCCCTCCTCCCTCCCTCCTCCCTCCTCCCTCCCTCCCTCCTTCCCTCCTTCCTCCTTCTCTTCCCTCCCTCCTTCCTTCCTCCCTCCCCTCTCCCCTCCCCCCTCTCCCCTCCCCCCTCTCTCTCCCTCTCTGTGAACAACTTGTGCCTGACTCGACTGGCAAAGACGCATCTCATTAGGCAGGGCAGTTAAGAGGCACACCTTAGCCTCCTCCTCAACACCAGTCGATCTTGGCAGTAACTTTAAAAGGCGAGAAATACGCATCAGCAAAATATTACGCGATGCACTTGGAGTGGAGTGGCGACGCACGTGAGAACATTTTTATTATTATTGTTATTATTTGTTATTATTATTATCATTAGTACTATTTTATTAATTTATTTATTTGTTTTTTCTTTTTTCTTTCTTTATTTATTTATTTATTTTTTTATTTTGCTAAATCCGTTCGTCATTGTCGAATCTTAAAATTTCGGTTATGCTCAGAATATAGTAGTAGATTGGTTGATTGAAAAAAAAGAAAACACTAATAAGATAGTAACCCCGAGAATTCTTTCCTTGTCTGCAAATATATGTGCCGTTTGCGTTGTATATGATAATTATTTAAATGCGCATACATTAAAACAGCAATGCTACCAACAGCAGTGGAGGTTGTAGGGAAAAAAACAAAATTAGGGAAGCAGGGACAAGGGAAGAGGGTCAGAGATAATGAGAACAGATGATGAAAAGGGGGAGAGGGAGAGCGGGAGGAAGGGAAGGACTCGTCGGGTAGAGTCGTCTTCATCA
>NW_020869436.1:355320-357820 GCF_003789085.1 Penaeus vannamei | reverse complement strand
CCAACCCTGTTCCTTTGTCTTGCCCTTGCGTGCTCTTCGAATTCTTTGCCTTTCTTGGTTGGACGTTTAGCGGTTACGTGTTTCATTCTCTCTCTCTCTCTTCTTTCTTTCTTCTTTCTTTCTTTTTCTTTCTTCTTCTTTCTCTCTCTCTCTTCTCTCTCTCTCTCTCTCTCTCTCTCTCTCTCTCTCTCTCTCTCTCTCTCTCTCTCTCTCTCTCTCTCTCTCTCTCTCTCTCTCTCTTCCTCCCTGCCTCTTTTTCTCTCTCTCGCTTTCACTCACTCTCTCACTCTTTTTCCTTTTTTTCCATTTTCTCTCTTTTGTTTATTTTCCCACGTTTCTGTGCCATCCTACGCCTTTCTTCTTTCTTTGTTCCCGCTCTCCTCCTTATCCTCTGACGAGCGAATCCTATCGTCTGAACGTCTGTGAGGGTGACATGCCAGAGCCTCTGATCCTCGGCTGTGTACCTGCTGCTGCTGCTGCGCCCTCCTCCTCCTCTCCTCCTCCTCTCTCCTCCTCCTCCACTCCTCTCTCTTCTTGTTTTTGTTTCTTTTCTTCCCGTTTTAGGCTCACCTGCTCCTTTCCACCTCCTCCTCCATTTCTTTTTTTCTCCTCCCATTAGTCCCTCCTGACGTGAATCCCTTCTCCCCCCCTCTCTTCTTCTTCCTCCTCATAATCCCTCTCCTCATCTTCCCCTCCTCCTCTTCCTCCTCATCCTCTACCTTTCTTCCTCCTCATGATCGTTCCCCTCCTTTTACAGCACCACAAAAATTAAAAAAACTTTTTTTCACCATTTGCATCTGCACCCCCATTTTTTTCAATTTTGTCCTATTTTTCTCAGATCAGATTGTAGTCAGTAATAATAGTATTTGCGATCACTTTAACATGACATTTTCTTTATTTTTTTTCATTACATTATTTTTCTTTTTCTTTCATGGTGTCCTTCGATAAAATACAGCATTTCGGACATCCCCCCCCCCCTTTTTCCATCCCACCTGCGGTTTCAGGTGTATACTTTCGCGAATATGCCGACCGTCGCCGCGCCCCGTTCCGTGTGGGTCGAATCGGATGAATATTGCAGAAAAGCCTCGGTTGCCCCGTGACATTTACGGAACAGAATGGCACTGTTGCCCCCGCCCGCCGCGTTGACATAATGCTCCGTCCTTCTGTTGCAGGTTCTCTCTCGCTTTCTCTCTGTCTTCTGTTTTTTTTTCGTGATTTAGTATCCATTTGTGTTTCTTGTCTTGTTTTTTTTTTCCATATTTGTATATATTCCTTTTCCAACTTCTGTTAATATATATATATTTTTTTTTTATGTTGCAGAAGCGTTTTCTTTGTGTTCTTATGTGATAGACTCGCTCTCTCTCCTTGTTTTTCTTTGTATTCTCATGTTGCAGACCGATTTTGTCTTTGTATTTTCAGCTTCAGACTCGCTTTCTTTATTCTAATGTTGCAGACTGATTTTCTCTCCGTTTTCTCATATTCCAGACTATTTTCTCTTTTTATACTCATGATGCAGGCTCGCCTTCCCTCTGTATTCCTATGTTGTAATTCAATTTCTCTTTGTCTTCAAGTAGATTTATCTTCGTTTTTTATTCTCTTACTGTATACTCGCTTTTTCTCTGCATTCTCATGTTGCAGATTCATTTTTTTCTATTTTCATATTACTCACTCACTTTCTCTCGTTATTCCTCGCGTTGCAGAGTTACGTTCTCTCTGTTCTCTCTATTGATGCTCTTGATAACCTTATATTATTCCTTCAAAAGCAAAAATCCATTCTGAAATACCAGCTATTACCCCCCCCCCCCCGCTACCACACTGCCACTACCTACCACTCAGGAAATCATGGTGGATTATGCAAATGTTGGCCGGCATGTCATATTTCCCCATGTGTGGAGCATCTGTTAGAAAAAAAAGTTAGTTCATAAACAATCACTACGTACATAAAAGCATTATTTATTCAGCTCGCCCGGGGGGCATTTTGGATAAAAGAGAAATCGAGTAATGTGCTTGGAATAATTTGCTTGTTTTCAGTTCGTTTTCAATGACTATACCCTTCATATTTATAGAAAAAAATTAAAAGAAAACAGAGAAGAGAAAAAACATATATATGTTATCTTCAATTCCAATTGGTATTCTTCCCTTTCTAGTTTCTATATTCACACAGCCTCCTCCGCCCAAACCGAAGTTGTGAACACGGGGCATCAAAGTCTCATTGGCACCTCAGACAGTGCCGCCTCGTGGGTGCCGATCAATGTTTAATGCGAGTGGGTGTCGCGGTAACGAGATCCTCTGCAATCTTTCTTTTTTATCGGGTTCGATATCAACCAGAGACGCGGTTTTGCTCTTGTTGTTGCTGTTGTTTTCGTGTTTCTGTTTCGTTGTTGTGTTGTATTTATGTTTCTGATTAGTTGTTGTTTTCGTGTTTAGTGATTCGTTGTTGTTTGTGTATTCGTGTTTCTAATTGGTTGTTATTGTTGTTGTATTCGTGTTTCTGATTCGT
>NW_020869436.1:340320-350320 GCF_003789085.1 Penaeus vannamei | reverse complement strand
CTTGCGGGGCTGTCATGCATGCCGGTGGGGGATGAGCTTCGCCATGCGTGTGAGTGGCTTTTGAGGTTCTCGCTGCATGCGGGGTTTCATTATTCACCCACTCGGGCCAGGGGGCAGCCGCTCGGGGGGAGAAGGGGGTGGGGGGTCCAGCGGATGTGGCGCTCATAGGGAAGGGGACGAAGGATGTGGAACTCGAGGGGCAAATGTAGCACCCGAAAGTTGGGGGGCGGGGAATGTGGTCCTCGAAAGGAAGGGTTACAGGGGATGTGGCTCTTAAAAGAAAAGGAGACAAAAGGATGTGTCACTCGAAAATGGTGCGTTGGGGGGTGGGGGGTGGGGGTTAAGACTGTAGATGCATTGCTCCAACTGGTCACGAGAGTGAAGGGAACGTGCTCCTACAGACCGTTTAGTTTCCCTCTCCTTTTCTATCCCTTTCTCTCCTCTCTTCCTCTCTCACCAACCTAAATACGCGCACACATACCCTCTACACACACCGAGGTCGAACATAAGACAGCGCATAAAGTCGATCTAAAAACAGCAGCGGAGAGATCCTCGGGGTACTGCAGCTGATGAAGCCGGAATAGCGACCGTGCCAGGGGCGTAAAACGGAAAGTAAAGTGGATATTTTATCTTCCCGAACATACAGCCCCCAACTAACGTGCTTGCTAGTATTAAATCCGGCTATACTTACGCTGCGAGATAGGAGGGATGGACCCCCCCCCCCTTTTTTAGGACGAAGGAGGCGAAATTGAAATGATACATAATTCATGAGGTTCTTCAGAATTTGCTTGAGGGCTAGGATCATCTGGCTAAATTTTTCATCAAGTATATTTAGGTTTAAAAAGAATGTGGTGGAAGGGTGGGAGTTGGACGTATAAACATTCCTTATTGCATGCCACGGAATGTACAGTGCTGATTTGTATATTATATGTTATGTCATCTTTAGTTTATATATATCTCTTATTGTGAGACTTCTGTTGATTGGGTTTTTTCTTTCTTTTCTTTATTTTACAGTCGCTTTATAGTTTTTATAGAAATATATATTTTGGGTAGAATTTAGTAAAGACAAGAGATGTTAGTGCTGGGAATGGTTCCTGTACAATATGAAACTTTACAAATTTGCTTTAAAATGTGTATCATGTATTCCTATATCTTGAGTAAATCTATGTAGATCTATGTAGATTTGATATTGCACGGGTCAGCTTTCCGTTTTTAATGTTTATGATATAATGTTTATGAATTTTCGGTTGTGTAATTCGTGGTGCTTTGTGTAAACTAGTTTTACAACAACGAAAAAAACTCTGTAACACTGTTCTGCTAGAAGTTTGTAGGAGAGCAGTTTTTATTATAACACCACTGAATTCATTCGATTTTAGTCTTCGTCGGTGTATAATTGGTATCCATGCACTAATTTTTTTCTTATCTTCCCCCCCCCCCCACTCTTTCTCCAAAATTAATTTAGACGATCAGCATATAATTTCATTAGTTTAGGATCAAGAAATTTGTTCTGTCAGCGTCCCATTTTTTCTTCCATGAGCTTTGTGGAAGGAATTGAGTGAGGTTTACTGCATGCGTTCACTTTTGGACCAGAACAGGAAAATCCCTGATCGAACACCAATGGGAGAGAGAACACAATAATCTTACTCATGTTCTGATTTTCCCCCGAGATAATTTGGCCGGAATAATATGCCGTAAAGTGTTTTTTTTTAGCCGAGCGTTTTCTTGATGAAGAAAAAATCAGTGTGATAGAATTACCTGCACTTTTCTACGACGAAGAGAAGTTTCCACTGATGTTTCGGATTTCTTTTATTGTCTTTTTTCTTTTTTTTTACTTTATGAAATCTTATGCTAATGTAGACAGTAGTTTAGTGTCTATATTTACCAAGGACCAGTTTCGAAGAAAAAGAAGGGTGAGCTTGTAGAGGCTGCGTGAAGAAATATGCAAAGGCTAAAGTTTGCATTTTTTCCCCTCCTTTTTTCTAACGAGGCTTTATAACTTTTCAACTTGCTTAGTTATTTTTACGAAGGTTTATTACAAGTTATCCCAAGGTAGAAGAATTTTTAAAGATGATGTTGAAAGTGTCGCTTAGACACTTTTTTGCTGATTTTTCATATACATGATTTATTTTTATCTCTATTGGAGTTACTCTTCTCTCTCTCTTCTTCTCTGTCTCTCTCTTTCTCTGTCTCTCTCTTTCTCTGGATCTGTCTCTCTCTCTCTCTCTTCTCTCTCTCTCTCTTCTCTCTCTTCTCTCTCTCTCTCTCTCTCTCTCTCTCTCTCTCTCTCTCTCTCATCACTCTCACTCTCTCTCTCTCTCTCTCTCACTCTCACTCTCACTCTCACTCTATCTCTATCTATCTATCTATCTATCTCTATCTCTCTCGCTTTCATAGTTTCTATCTCTTGTTTTTTTAATTCCCCACTTTCTCACACTAACTCTCACTTCCTCTCTCTTACTTTCTCCCATTCCTTTTATTCGGTCTCTCTTTCTTTCTTTCTCTCTCTCTTCCTCCCTCCCTCTCTCTCCCTTTCCCTCTATCTATCTATTCATCTATCTCTATCTTCCTTTCCCTAAATCTCTTTCTCATTCTCTCTCTTATTCTCTCCTCCCTGTCACCAGGCATAACCTAATATTGTTCCTTTTCCTCCCGGCCCCTTTCCCTCTTTCTCCTCCCTCTCCCTCTCCCCCTTTCTCCTCCCTCCAGCCTCGTTCCTCTTTACTCTTGCATGAATAGTCCAATGAAGGGAGCTGGGAGCCAAAGCAAGCTACCTGAGGCATTTATGAATAACCCCGAGTATAGAGCACGAGGCGGAAGTCTGTACTTGCAAGGATAAATAAATTCAGGCGGAGCGTCAGGCCCTCGAGCTATGAAATATGCAGCAGGGGGAAGAATTCCTTGCCTAAAGAGCTTCGCTTATTGTATCCCGGCGTCCTCTTGGAGCGGCTGGTGCCAAACGCGCGCGGGTTCGGCGCGGGTGATGCCCCCTCGCGGGTCGGGTCGCGTGGTCGGGCATCTGTCGGGTGTCCTTGTGCTGGCTGGCGTGTTATGGCTTTGTTATTTCATGTTGGCGTGTCGCTGTCGTGTTTTTATTTTGGTTGGTTGGCTGGTTGTTGCTCTGTACTCTCACTTCTATTGGTGTGTTGCCGAAACTGTATTTTTTCAAAGCACTTTTTTATCATAATGATCGATTTTAGAACACGTTTATAATATACAAAAAACGAGAAAGAAAGAAAGAGAGAGAGAACGAGACAAGAGAGAAATAAAATGAAAGAAAGAAAGAAGGGAAGGGGAAAAGGAAAAGAGAAGGAAAGAAAATGTGGTTTTGCTCCTCTTTAGCGAGGCTGACCGAAGAGTGACTGGTCTCTTTGACGTTCCTGAAATGTGGCTGCCGTAATGGAACTGAGGGAGGGGACAGGTACGAGAGAATGAGAGAGATGGAGAGGGAAAGAAAGAAGGTAAGAAAGGGGAGAGAATAAAGAGAAAATAAGCAAACAAGGTCGGTGCTTGTAAGAAATTATTTTACCCTTTGATGACGTCATATAAAAAGAGCTCGAATCGTAAGATCTATTGCGCTAATTAGAACACGATCGCACCAGTGAACGAGAAAAAAAGACAAATCGTCAGACCAAGTATTCTCGTTCTGTTCGGTCACTGACGCTGAACGATACCCGAACGAACGCATTTGCCGGCAAGATCGAGTCGGGAATTGAGATTGTCTTCAGTAATCCATACAGAATCCTCCCCCCCCCCCCCGCCCCCCGACCATACCCTTACCTCCGCCCCCAACCCCACCCCCCAGCGAGAACCGCGCTTCGAAGCAGATGAGGCGAGGGAGAGCTTCGTTTCAGCTTCATTCTAGAGCTTCAGTCTCGTTCTTGAAGCTCTCTCCGTCGCGCCAAAGCCTCGTGCGCGTCTAAAAATGATGACAGAGAGTTGGATGTTTTTCCTTGTTTATTTATTTATTTATTTATTTATTTTTATTGTTTTTTATTATTATTATTATTATTATTATTATTATTATTATTATTATTTTTTTTTTTTAAGTTTTGATGCATTATCAAGGGTCCTTCCTGATGAGGGCAAGTACTCTCTGTTGTCTTGAAAATGAGCTTTTGATTCGGAAAATATATACAAAAAATACGAATTGACATAAGCAAATCAGATGCATGAAAACATTTTATTCTAATTACATTCATAAATGATTTGAATATTCATTTTAGACATAAGGGCGGTTACTTGCCTGATCAAATAGATAGTGGTGAAATTATCATCTTAATCCCGACACGATTAAAAAAACAAGGACTACGATTCGTTTTAACTGTAGTGTTTTAAAGGTCGAGACTCCTGACATTATTATTATTATTTTTTATTTTTTTTTTTTTTTTTTTTTTTTTTTTTTTTTTTATCTGAAGCATTTGCTGTTGGGTGATTTTAACATTGACAATGGAGCGGGTCAGGCTATATCCGTATAATGAAGAAAAAAATGATACGTATATTTATTTTTTTTTGGGAAGCGTTCGATTTAGATTAGGTTTGTAATGATAAGGTCACCAATGCATTTTCTGGAAGTATGCATGTATATATTTATATTTTCACTATGTTCGTTTTTATATACTTCCAACTATTTTCGTGTTTTTTTTTCCCAGACAAATTTCCTTCTGTTTTCGTCGTTTTTAAATGACTTTGGATTATGGATTTTTTTTTTGTCTATAGAGCATTTTTTCGTCTGTTTTCGTCGTTTTTAAATGACTTTGAATTATGGATTTTTTTTTCTCTATAGGGCCATTTTTTTTCTTTCTCTCTTCATAAGTCCTTAGGCATGTTTAATGTTTAAATAAGTATTGCTATATTTACTCATTTGAAGTTGAGTAACGGTTTTATATTTTTATACTGGAATCTCTCCCATGCCTAGGAAACGTGTTAAGACATGTTATACAAAGTGTATTCTTGTGTTTTTCGTATGTTTCCAGGAGGGCGGTTTCTGTTTGCTTGTAATTACTTTTTCTCCTTTTTGTCTCCTTTGCCTTCCCATCTCTTTTTCTCCTCTTCTCTCTCCCTCTCTTACCTGTCTATCGATCTCTATCTCGTCTCCTCTTTTTCTATTTTTTTCCCCATTTCCCTCTCTCCCTGCTCCATTCCTGTCCTCAGAATCTCGGTATGTTTCGATGCAATTGAGTATTTTCGGCAAGATTTTTTAATTACCATTGATGTGACTCAGTGCAATATCTCTGAATATGTTATTCAAAGACGTTCTTGCCGTCTCTATGCAAAGCTGAGAAATATTCATGGTTTTCGCGATGTGTTCATGACTTCCCAGGTAATCACAAGAAGCGGAGACATGTTTGAGGTATTCAGTGTTCTCTTCATCCTAGGTGAATCCTTATCAACGTGTGATTGTGTTTTCAGGTCCTATAGGAGATCTCATAATGCGTTTTCTCTATAATCTCGACATTGGTGGCACAAGTTGTTGTATTGTGGAACGGCTTAAAGTCTCTGCAAAAACGCAAAAAATATCATAAAGTATGTACCTTTGATAAATAGATAGATGATGCTATGAAATAAGTAAAAAAGAAAAAAAAAAGAAAAATCTAACAAACAGGTTACGTAGTTAATGCTGTGAACCATTTTTGAAAGCAAATTCGGGGGACCCAATTTAAGGCAGCCACAGCCAATCCGTATTCCAGTCCAATACGAAGCCGTAGTCCATTCCTGCAGCGCCCAATGCACGCCTTCGGACACAGCTGGAGCGCATTAACGTAGCTTGTACGCTGGGGACATTTAACGTAGCGTACAGGGAACAGGCAGGTCAGTTGTACCGTCCCCTGGGCAGCATTAGCAGGGGAAAGAGACATAGCGATGGGTTTAGTACTAAACGAGAAATGAGGTGGTATTTCTGTCTGGAAAGGAAGGGTGAAAGAGATAGAGAGAGAGGGAGATGAAGAGAGAGAGCGAGAGAGAGAGAGAATGGGATGGGAGGGAGGGAGAGAGAGAATGGGATTGGGAGACGGAGAGAGAGAGAGGGAGGGTGAGAGAGAGAGGAATGGGAGAGATAGAGAGAGAGAGGGGGGAAGCAAGAGCGAGAATGGGAGGGAGCAAGAGAGAGAATGGAAGGGAGGAGCGAAGAATGGGATGGGAGCGGAGACAGAGAACGGGAGGAAGCGAAAGAGAGAATAGAAGGGTAGAGAAAGAGAGAAAGGGAGAGAGAGATGAGAGAATGGGAGGAGAAGAGAGAGAGAGCGGAAGAGAGAGAGAGAAAGCGGAAGAGAGAAAAGGGAGAGCGGGGAAGAGAGAGAAAGGTGGAGAGCGAAGAGAGAGAGAAAGGGAGGAGAGAAAGAAGAGAAAGGGAGGGAGAAAGAGAGTGAGAGAGAGAGAAGAGTGAGAGAGAGAGAGAAATTGAGAGAGAGAGAAAGGGAGTGAGAAGAGAGAGGGGAGTGAGAGAGAGAGAAAGAAGAGAGAGAGAAAAGGAGAGAGAGAGAAGGAGGAGGTGAGAAGAGTGAGAGAGAGAGAAAGGGAGTGAGAGAGAGAGAAAGGGAGTGAGAGAGAGAGAAAGGGAGTGAGAGAGAGAGAAAGGGAGTGAGAGAGAGAGAAAGGGAGTTGAGAGAGAAGAGAAGAGGAGAGAGAGGAGAGTGAGAGAGAGAGAGAGGGAGTGAGAGAGAGAGAAAGGGAGTGAAGAGAGAGGAGAGAATAGGAGTGAGAGAGAGAGAGAAAGGGAGTGAGAGAGAGAGAAAGGGAGTGATGAGAAGAGAGTGAAAGGGAGTGAGAGAGAGATGAAAGAAAGTGGAGTGAGGAGAGAGAGAGAAAGGGAGTGGAGTAGAGAGAGAGAAAGGGAGTGAGAGAAGAGAGAGGAAGGGAGTGAGAGAGAGAGAGAAAGGGAGTGAGAAGAGAGAGAAAGGGAGTGAGAGAAGAGAGAAAAGGGAGTGTAAGAGAGAGAAAGGTAGGAGATGGGAGAAGAGAGAAAGGGGAGAGAGAGAGAGGTCGGAAGAAAGAGGAGGGGTGATGAGAGGAGAGATAAGGAGTGAGAAAGAAGAGGAAGAGGGAGGAAGAGAAAATTGAGAAGAGAGAAAGGGTTTGGAGAGAAGAAAGAGGATGGGAGAGAGAGAGGAGAAGGGGAAAGAGAGTAGGGAGAGGAGGAGAAGGGTAGAGGGAGAGAGAAAAATGGAAGAGTAGATACAAAAAGGGAGAGAGAGAGGGGGGGGGTTAAGGGTAAAGGGAAATAGACTAAAACATTGTAACACGAGGCAGGAAAGCTAAAGAGCTGTTTTATCTTTATATCTATTCATCTATTCTATTTGTCTAACTATTTTCCTAAAAACGAAGAGGCGATATTTTTTTAGCCACAGCATTTGCATGTATGTAACAAAGAGAAAGATGAAATTCAATTTCAAGCCCCCCCCCCCAAAAAAAAAGAAAAAAAGAAATCTATATAATATATATATATATATATAATATATATTATAATATAGTACTATATATATTGTAATATACACAACACACACACACACACACACTTCACCAACACTCATACTTAGGCACACACACACACACACACACCACACACACACACACACACAACACACATCGCATAAATATATATATTTATATATATATATATATATATATTATTATATATATATATATATATAATATACTATATATATAATATAACATATATATATATATCATATATACATATATATTATTATATCATATATTATATACATATATATATATATATATTATTATTATATATATATAATATATATATATAATATAGTATATATATATATATATATATATATATATATATATATATATATATGTATATATATATATATATATATATATATATTATATATATGTGTATATATCTATATATATATATATATATACTATATTATGTATATATATTATTTATATATATATATGTATGTATGTATATGTATATTTATTTATTTATTTATATATATGTATATATATTTATTTTATTGTATATTATATTTATTTATTTATTTATTTATATGTATATGTATATTTATTTATTTATTTATATATATGTATATATAATATATTTTTATTTATTTAATATATATGTATAATGTATATATATTTTATATTTGTATATATATATTTATTTATTTATTTATTTACATATGTATATATAATATATATAATATATATTATATATATATATTATTATAATATATATATATGTATGTATGTATATATATGTATTATATATTTAGGCTGATTCCCTGGTTGTTGTAACGTCATGTGGCCAAAGAGCATGTTTCTTCTCGGTCTATTGTTACACCACATTGTTATATCTTTTCTAAAAAAAAAATTGAGTGAAATATATATTGTTTGATAAAATAGTCTGTTTGTTAGATGAATTTATGCAAATCTTTGTTTTGAACTTAATTTTTGGTGTGTCCAGTAATATTCTATTTGAATGCTGAATTACATTTTCATGTGAATTAGTCCAGAATATATTTTTGATCCGCAAAATATACCAAAAGCTATAGCAATGTAATATTTATTTTCATGTGTTCGATGATGACAAACGAAGTTGTATTTTACCCAAGTGATGAAAAATATAATCCTATCGACATGGAAGTAAAATGATGACAGCAAAGTTAGTCCCAATTAATTACTAATGACGCACAGAAAGATTTATCGCGGATGGTCATGAAATAAGCGGAATATCCGTTTGGTTTTGCATTTGTAAAAGATGACTTAGGGAAGATTATCCAGGCTTTGTGCTAAGGCACTTGACAAAAAAAAAAAAAAAAAAAACAGCAAATGATATTTATGACATTTATTATGATATTTATTATTTCATATAAGTAGACTGTTAGATGGATGGATAGATCGATATGAAAAATAGATAGATACTTGGATGGATAGATAGGTGTCGTATTTATGTAATGTATAATCGTAAATAATGCATGTACATGCAAATATCGCTTATCATACTATCTCACTTATCCTACCTCTTGCCAGCTGCTGACGATACAGCTGATCCCATAACACCTGTCAGAAGCGAAGGTGGTTCACAGTCCTAGATCTGGAGACTCCTAGAATAGTGGAAAATCCTCTGAAACATAAGAAACCTGGAAACTCTAGTAAAAAAAACAATTTATGATTTACAGATATTGGTGAAATGGAATGGAGCGGATCAAATGGTCTTGCAGAAGTGTGTGACTCGGAATATGAACCAGATTGTGGTTATTTATGCATGAAGAGAAAATTGAAATTGTCAGTGCGGTTATCTACCTATCTGTTTTTACTTTTACTCTGTTTCTCAACCTATCAGTATATCCTTCTATACCTGTATATGTTTATCTATCTCGTATCTATCTATCTACTGATCCATCCATATCTATTTATCTGCCTCTGTCTATCAATGTATCAGTCTGTCTATTTACCTATCCATTTATCTATCTATCTATCTATATAAACACGCAAACATAAACATACACACATAATACAAATACATACACACATACATGTGTGTTTGTGCGTGCGTGACTGAGTGTCTGTTTGAAGCTTACTTATATCCTTATTGTATACGTAAGTAATTAACAACCTTGAACTATTCCCTGAGTCTCTCGCCACTTCTCGCGACATAATTCTTAACCATCGCCACGACAAGAGGAATATATATTCTTTGCTGATGAACTTATCCCCCCAAAAGCCGGCCATTCTCCGAAAGCTGAATTCCTTTTCTTTCGCCGAGACGTCAAGCTAAAGAGGTCTCGCCAAGTGAAACAAAGGCGACATTAAAGAAAATGAATTGTGTTTCCATTTTCATTGTTCGAGGGAGCTGCTGTATGTGCCGGGGAAAGAATGTAGAAGAATTTCTCCCCTGGAGGAGTTTTTATTTATTTATTTATTTTTTTTTTTCATTCTCTCTCCCTTTTCCCCTCTTTTTGTTCTTCTCTTTCTTCTCTTCTTCTCTCTCTCTCTCTCTCCTCCTCTCTCTTCATCTCTCTCTTCC
>NW_020869436.1:321845-329345 GCF_003789085.1 Penaeus vannamei | reverse complement strand
GTCCCGGTCGCTCTAAATGAATTAGCTAAGGGAGCTTTTCATGACAGTTATGATTCCTGTGAAATGTAAGAGAAAAGGTCTCTTATTTATTATTATTATTATTATCATTATTATTGTTATTATCATCTTTATTATCATCATTATTACGTGAATGAAATTGCATATTGTGGAGTCCGTATGAAGCAGGAGAGAGATATCAAATCTATAAAACATCGCTGCTGTCTTTTTCATACAAAAGTTAAATAAAACAAAACTACAATAAGAGAAGCCAATTGCATCAAAAGCATCTTTTTTTAATCTCACGTACTCGTAGGTGCTACTTACCGTTAGATTATTTACTGAAACAAAATACTCGATTCGAGAATTAACAGCGAGTGTGTAACCAGAATCCTTATCATGATGTCTGTCCTCTTATATATAATACTACATGCCTTATATTCCCTGAACTATTCGTGACCTTTGCTTTAATCGAACAAATAACAGTATAACTATCTTACGATAATCAAGCTTCTTGAAGATACATCATGGTAGATTTCATAGCTCCTGAAAGATCAAAATAACTTTCCTTATCGTCCAGAAGAAGATGCATTTATACATGATAAGATGCATAGAAGACATTGCTAAAAGGGGCGTGGCATGTTATGAAAATGCTTTATGATAATGACAGAGTCGCTCGCCAGCGGCCTCCTCATCAAAAAGAATTAATGGTTTGCAATTTATGCAGGTGATGCATCCGTTCATTTTGCTGTTGCAGGAGGAAGAATATATTACTGTTCCTCGTCATATTTTCTTCTTTCCTTTTTCACAAATATACACACAGCGTTCTCTCCTTCTTTCTCTCTCTTCACTCTTTCTCTAGTCTGCCTATCTACCTATCTCTCTTCCTCCCTCCATCTCTCTCTCTCTCTTTCTCTCTCTCTCTCTCTCTCTCTCTCTCTCTCTCTCTCTCTCTCTCTCTCTCTCTCTCTCTCTCTCTCTCTCTATCTATATATATATATATATATATATATATATATATATATATATATATATATATATATATATATATATATATATATATATATATATCCTTTATATCCATATACACACATACAAATTTACTTATATGCACATGTATGAAAATGCAAAAATATAAACAAATATATAAAAAGATATATAAGTGTGTGTGTGTGTGGATTCAAGAAGATGTGAGATAAAGAATAATGATAGAAAAAGATAAAACTAATGGAACCTCACCACCTAAGGTGAGAGAGAGAGAGAGCGAGACAGACAGAGGCAGACGGACACACAGACAGAGGCTTTTAGACAAACAGACAGAAAAGGCAAGCAAGAAACACAAAGAGAGAGCGAAAGAGTAAAGGAAAAAGACTAAAGCCAGAACAGCCCCTGAGGAAGACACAGCGCATAGAGATAATGAGAAGGGAAACATCCAAGCGAAAGGAGACGAAAGGGAGGGCAAGGAAGCAAACAAGAATAGGAAAAGGAAAGAGAAGAAGGCAGGGAGAGGGGACGAAAAATCTCAGAAAGAGGGGAGGAATATGAGAATAACGAAGGAATTCATGTGAAAGGGAGGCTGATAAAAAGGAAGTAGACGGAAGGAGGTGAACATTTAGCCCTAATAAAGAGGAAGAACGGAGGGGAGAAGAAAGGGAAAAAGTCCGCATCATTATTTTCTGCGACGATTGGAATGGAAATAAAACCGAGATAATCGTAATGAAAATCCTATGAAGGAAGTTTAACTATTGTTATGATAATGATGATCATGATTGTGACATATGACTGGGGATCATAGTATTGTGAATTAAAGGGATAATAATCATAACACTTGCGTGGGTGAGAACGGTGATGATGATAATGAATGATGTAAATAAAGCTTTTATTTGCTCTCTCTCTCTCTCTCTCTCGCGCGCGCGCTTACTCACACTTTTTTCCAAGTACTTAATTAAATGCTCCTCTTGAAAAGACTAGAGCTGGCTTCGTAAGGGTTTTTATGCGTGTACAAAAAACGCTGAAGAAACAGAGGTGTGGGAAGAAAGCGAACATAGTCCTATATATATGGACGTAGGAAGCGTAACTCCTTGTGTCCTATTTGCTGCTTTTTATATGAAGTGCATCCTAGAATATTCAGAAACATCTCATTTACGAAATAGAAAAGGAGGGAATCAACTGCTTAATCACAAGGAAGCCATCTTCATCAGATGTATATCGAAGATGTACTGTAGTCTAACACCTCACTGATGTGCATTGTATTTATAACTCATCAGTAATAAGTTATCTTTGTGTAATGTTACTGCCTCCTGGACGCCGTATCTTCCATCCTATTACAAGGTATACTACAACAATGTCCTATTTTCTTATTTGTTATTTGTTCGTGAATATTTATATTTGTGAGACTGTGGAAGACTTTTAACTTCACTTTGATATCATTTAATGCATTGATCGTATTTGCGCCTTAATGTTTTCTCTGTGATTTCTTTCTATTAATATCTCATCAAAAATCCTAAGTATCTACAATGCTTATCATGTGCGTGTTAATGTATATGTGGGTCTGTGTCTGTTAGTATTTTTTACGCATGCATGTGTCCCGTTTTTTCGCAATTCTGCGACACAACTCACCACCCAAACACCCAAACACCCAAAATAAATAAGTAAATGAATAGATAGATTATAAAAATAAAAGAGAAAAGAGGTGGGGGAGGATGGGGGAGGAGGAGGAGGGAGGGAGGGGAGGGAGAGGAGAGAGAGAGAGAAGAGAGAAAGAGAGAGAGAGAGAGAGAGAGAGAGAGAGAGAGAGAGAGAGAGAGAGAGAGAGAGAGAGAGAGAGAGAGAGAGAGAGAGAGAGAGAGAGAGAGAGAGAGAGAGAGAGAGAGAGAGAGAGAGAGAGAGAGAGAGAGAGAGAGAGAAGAGAGAGAGAAGAGAAGAGAATCCTCAGCTTTAGCCAGCAGTCTCTGGAAGGGTAAAATGGACACCCTTCCCCCTCCGCTCGACGGTCCAGTCACTCCCGCGGCTCAGAGACATATGGGCGCTGGCAGCTCATCGTTGTCGCTCTTCAGCCTTCGAATAAAAATACATTTGGCGAATCCTACTTTCCTATTCTCAGGCCATTTTCTGGGAGTCATGATGCAGAAACGTCTAGAATGGTGAGGCGATTATTTTCACTCCTGTGTGTTGGTTCCTCTGATTTCTTGTATGTAAATGTTATATATTTATCTCTTTCTGTCTCTCCTTCCTTTGCCTCTGTTTCTTTAGATTTCCGCCTACAGTCGAGTCTTTCTTAGGCTCGCATAAATAGAGACATATTCGATCCAACGTATCACAGTAATTCATAAAAAAGTCACACATTATGTGATATATACGTGATCCCTTGAAGAGGCACAAATCAAGTGATTTAATTTACACCATATTACCCCCATGAAAAGAAACTTCACAGCGTAAAATCACTTTACAAATTCACGTCTCCTGCACGCCGTCCAGACTGACTCTTTGGACTCTAGGCTGACTCCTAGGACTTCAGACGGACTCGTACGACCCCAAACTGATTCTTACGACCTTAGACTAACTCATTGGACTCCAGACGGACTCCTATAACCCCAGACTGACTTCTAGGACTCCAGACTGACACCTGTGGTAGACAGATAGAGTAACCGTGAGAGAGTGAGTTCATAATAGTGATCTTACCCTTAACGCCTCACCATAGTCATCCTCACTAAGGAAACTCCTTTCATAGCGGTGATGACGTCGTTTAATAACATTCTCCCCTTGATGGGATGTTCTGTACCAGGTGAACCCATTCTGGCCTTGGCTACTGCTGGAATAACGGAGAGAATATTGATAATGGAGACAAATCTCTTCACGTACGCACAATCACACACACATATAGCCATGATTATCATATTTTACTATTTACTGTTGTTAATATTTACAATGTCATTTTTATTATCACTGTTGTTCTTCTACTTTAATCTTTACGATTACTATCTTTCTTTTTGTCATGATTATTACTGTCATCATCACCATTCTATTATTATCATAATCATCATTATCATAATTGTTGTCCTTACCACTTTCATTATTGATATTGTTACTCTTACTAGCACTATTGTTATTGTTATCATTGCTATCATTATTATTATTATTATTATTATCATTGATATTATCAATAATACTATTATGATTTTATTATTATTGTTATTATTACTATTATTGTTATCATAATCATTCTTATAATCATCATGATTATGATTATCATTAAGACATCTATCATCAGCATCATCATCACATTAGAATGATTGTTGCCGTAGTTGATATTGATATTCTTCTTGATGTTATTGTTGTTGTCATCATAAGCATTACCATTATCATGGTAATTATCATCAACATCGCCTATATATTTAGCATTAGTGAAATACTCTTTATTAACTTTTAATCTTTACTAAACTCTTCAGTGATATGATCATAATGACATCTATAGCAGGGGTTCTTAACCTGGGGTCCATGGCTCTAAGCTATAATAAAACTCATACATGTAAGAGACAGTCAAATTTCAGTTGTAATTATGTGAACATTTTTAGGGACGGGGTCCATAGCTTCCATTTGATTCTTTTAGGGGTTCTTGACCCATAGGAACTGGTGTATAACATCTCCAAAATCACAGTGACTATGAATATTACCTTATCAGCACCATCCTGTTTATCATTAATTTATTCAGCTTCGTTTTGATCTCGTTAATTTCCCTTCCTGGCCATATCAGGTTTAACATCAAAATATTAATCATTTAAAGCGTAGCAAAACAATCACTGAATACCATAATCAGAGCAATACCATCCAACAACCACCCTCATTATAGTCATTATCGTCATATGAAATATTTATTAGTACATCATTATGACACACTGACCAAAAATATAGTATTTATACAACATTATCGTGTTTAATTCCCAACAAAATCGGTGAAAACTATACGCTGCAGTTACATTTTTATATGATATTTTTCAATTTTGGATTATCACTTCCCTGTTATTTTGTTTTATGTTTTCATTTCATATGGTGAAAACGCTTAGTTTGTCATTTTCTCTCCCCCCCACCATCTCTCTCTTTTTCTATTTCTCTCTCCTCTCTCTCCTCTCTCTCCCATCTCTCTCTCATCTCTCTCTTTTTCTGTTTCTCTCTCTCTCTCTCTCTCTCTCTCTCTCTCTCTCTCTCTTCTCTCTCTCTCTCCCTCCCTCCCTCCCTTCCCCCCCCTCTCTCTCTCTCTACCTTTGCCTCTGCCTCTCTCTCTCTCCTCTCTCTCTCTCTCTCTCTCTCTCTCTCTCTCTCTCTCTCTCTCTCTCTCTCCTCTCTCCCTCCCTCCCTCTGCCTCTCTTCTCTCTTTCCCTTTCGCATCCCCTCCCCCTGCCAGAATATCCTGAACCTCTACACCAAATGAACACACGCACAACTATACCCCCCTACAACTCCCATGGCAGTACCCACGACCAAAGCCCTTCCTTCCTCTCCCCTACCCCCACCCCCTCCCTCTGTCTCTACCCACTCCGACCCGTGAACCCGTGACCCTGCTGACGCGCCAGCCTCCCTCGTCTGGCGCCATGCAAACGATTACCTAACAACGCTGAGACGTCATTAACCGGCATGATGTACACACGGAACACCCAGAAGTTACGGTGAAACAGTAGAAGGAAAAACAAGCAAAACCTTCTTCCACCAAATCGCCACTGGGTGGATACCACGCACCACCACGTGCCTGGAGTACCTGCCCCCCCTACTACCTCCACTACCCCACAAGCGCCCCAACTCGTCCACGATTACGCAGAACGAACGGGAACAGAGCAGCAAACAAACGTACAGCCGCAGCCCCACCAAGACGAGGAAGGGTTCGTTCAAGTCAACAGTAGAAAACAAAGAAGAAAAGCAAGAGAGGAACGCCACTCGTCAAAACCCCTGCAAGGTGCCGATCGTCCTCAGGTAGAGTAATTGTATATAACGAGTTGCCATCCGGACACAACCGAGGAAGATATTGAGGACTTCCTTGAAAATAAATTCGACATTATCTCCAATGTGAAAGCATTCAAAACGAAAATGACACAATTATTACTCAAGCTTCACAGTTACTATAAGAGGCAAGGATATTAACCCAGATCTTTTCTTAGAGTCCGACGTCTTTCCTGATAATGTAAAGGTGTTCCTAAATAGAAACAAGTACAAAGACGAGCAGGATGTTTGACGCTGTAAGTCCGGCGGTCAAAACACTAAGTACAATCAGAATTGAGCACATCAATGCACAGTCTCTCCTCGGACACTTTGAAGAAATTGAATTAATAATTAAGGAGGGAAATATCGATATCCTGTGCATTAGTGAAACTTGGCTTCACCAAGAAATATCAAGCAGTTTCATCAGCATTCCAAACTTTCATATTTAGAGATCTGATGCAGGACGTGGAGGTGATCTGCATATATGTAAGAAATACCCTTAAATGAAATAATATCTCTATAACTGTAAATAATACAGCAGTAGAAGACATCTGGGTAACTGTACAAAGTAATATGCATCCTTCCATCCTCGTCGGCACAATCTATAGACACCCACATGCTAATGTAGAATCTTTTGACTATCTTGAAAATATTTTCAGAGAAATGTCATTAAAAAAAACTCTATTCATCCTAGGTGATTTAAATGACGATCTAAACAAATCAAATGCAAAGCTAACTGGGATAATTAATAAGAATAAATTAAAACAACTTGCAAACAAGCCTACAAGGATTACAGAAACCCTCTTCTTTATTAGATGTCCTAATAACAAACAGACCCGATATTATTCTTCACACAGATGTTATCCCATGCGCAATTCCTGATCACGAATTGCTTTTAACCTTGATCTTAAATATAGAAAAACCAAAACGACAACCAGTCACCAAAACTTCTCGTGATCTAAATTATTACGATCCTATATTACTCTGAGAACATATAGCCAACAAATCATCGCTCTTAGATACTTTAACAACAGATAATGTTGTCAGACAAATTACCATTTTAACAGAAGTGATAAAGAACAGCATAAACGCCTCCGCACCCATTAAAACTAAAACAATAAAACGTCCTCCCGCCCCCTGGATAGAAGACAACATTAAGAGAGCCATAAATGATAGAAATAATGCTCAGAAAGCTCTCAAGATAAACAGATCTGACACCACCCTTCAGGCTGAATATAAACACAAGAAAAGGAATGTGAAAACACTTATTCATAGTGCGAAAACGAATTATTTCAAAAGTAAGATCAATGAATGCAGAAACGATTCTGCCGAAACATGAAAACTGGTTGACACTAGTGCCAAATAAGAAACAAACACAGACATTTCCAAAAAATCCATAAATGATATAGAATACTTAACTAACTTCTTTGCAGAAGTCGGTAGGCTCACTTACGAACAGACAACCGCCTCCAAACATCTCCACAACATAAATGAAACAAGGCCTATAACAAACTTTTTCATACCGCAACCAGT
>NW_020869436.1:306845-309345 GCF_003789085.1 Penaeus vannamei | reverse complement strand
ATTTCCATCTATCTATCTATCCATATTTCCATCTATATATCTATCTATCTTTCAATCTATTTATCTGCCTGTGTGTGTCTCCATCTATCTATCTAACTGTCTTCTGGTCTATCTATCTGTCTCTGTCTATCTGTCTATATCTATCTGTGTCTGTATATCCATCTATCTATTTATATATTTATCTATCCATCGATCTATCTATCTATTTACATATCTACTACATATCCATCAGCCTTTCTACCTTAACATTTATCTGTTATCATTAATAGCTTTCAAAACTAATTTAGAAATCGAGCTCTCACTTAACAAAAAGTAATATCTTCCTTGCATATCTTAATCGACATGCAATAAAAACGCGATGAAATAAACATTGGCAGGGAAAAATATGAACAGTATATTATTATTTCTTGAATGAAATTCTGATTGTATCAGCCCTAGATAACATCACGATAACGTTAATGGCAATATCTACAATCCAAAATCCTGCCGGTTATAATGGTAAATTCAAGTATAAATCAAGTGGAAGAACATGGTTAGTAAAATCGGTTGGCTTCTTGAAGATGAGTTGTGAGGATATATATATATATGTATCTTGATTATTTAACGAAGGCGTCCATGGGATAAATTCGACAAGAAAGCAAAAACGTTTGCATATTATCTCTTTATCCATAAATTGTGTATTCTCTCTCTCTCTCTCTCTCTTTCTTTCTTTCTCTCCTCCCTCCCTCCCTCCCTCCCTCCCTCCCTCCCTCCCTCCTCTCCTCTCTCTCACTCTCACTCTCACTCTCACTCACTCTCACGCTCACTCTCACTCTTACTCTTACTCTCCCTCTCCGTCTATATGCTATGCATGTGTAAACTGACACCTATCATGCACGGCACGTAATGTCACCCTAGGTACGTTTTCTCACAGACAGGGACGGTGCCATCTTAGCCACCAACGTTAATGTCATGTGAATATTTGCATACCTTGCACACGTACAGTAAAGTGAGCAAGATCACTTAGACAAATTAGGAGAAATTATATTAAATATCATAATTCGAGAGGTGTAATTTCCTTTTTTTGTCTGATTATTTCTGTCGTGAATACTTCTTGTCTATTAAACTCCTAAAAGTATGAATGGCAATACGTTTCTACATGCATTTATCTCTCCTTTAACTAAATGCTAACCTATTTAAGTGAGATGAGTATGAACATTTTCTTTTAAATATGATACTGTAAATGTCGGAACATTAGTCATGAGAATAATGTCAAAGGAAAACGTTGCTCATTATATCCGTCACTTATACACTTCACTGATATACATTTTTTCACTATTATTGCAAATTCTTAAATTAATAATTTCATGACGTTATTACTTAATAAAGAAATTGTTCATCCATATGATAATCAATTGTTCTGCCCTTAAATACATCGCGTGCAAATCACATTATTTCCGCTACTGCAACAGATTGCTTAACTGATCGTGATCGCAAAATTCCAAATATTTCACGAGCCACTAACTTTAACCGCTTTGTTTCAGCTCAGGCCCAAGTAGAAATGAAAGAGATTTTGACTGTAGATTTTACATTTCAGCAAATTAAAATTCTCTCCCTCTATAATGCCGTTTGCATAAATATATATATATATATATATATATATATTATATATATATATATATATATATATATATATATATATATATATATATATATATATATATATAGACATGATGAAATTCTCCATGTTTCATAGAGCAACGGCGGAGGAAGCAAAGGCCTTTTGTCCGTCTCATATATATTCATCAGTAAAGCCTTGAATGAAAGATTTTCCTGCCTCGTTTTAACAAGCATGGCTCTCCGGGAAATCCTAAGGTGTTCAAGCGAGGAGTTCTTGATCAGATACCGTAAGATTGTTTGACTCCCCTTCCGAGATTTCTCTAACATCTTGAGGTGCGGGATGAGGCGCACTATGACGTCATATGTAAACAAAAAGGGCTGCTATCACGAGAGTGGGAAAGGCCGGAAGCGAGTGTAGAGATAAAAGGCAAACATATCAATAGGAAGACGTATGGAAAAGAAATGCAAAATATTAACAATTTACTGTATGTTCTACGGTAATTGATGATTATATCTGATGAAAATCAGCGATTCATCCAAACTCAGTTTAGGTATTCATAAACACTATTTTGAGCACAAATACTTTTTATCCGTATTTTATTTTCCAATCATGGCATGCCTGCCAAGCAAATCCTGGTTTAGATAAGAGTCTCGCTGGGATAAAGGTATCAGGCAACTTTACCAAACTCTCTTCTCTAGTACTTGATAAAAGCATCTTCCTGGTATAACTTATATCCCAAAATGGCATGGGTATAACACATAGCCTCTCGCTTCATTTACTATCTTCAGGATCCACATTATCGCTACACTAAATATTGGTTTTCCTAAAGCGCCGCAGGACTATTCTGAAGTTGCGCAAAATTCTTTTACTCGAAGGACGAAGATCTTTGCTGCTGTCAGC
>NW_020869436.1:299345-304345 GCF_003789085.1 Penaeus vannamei | reverse complement strand
TTCTGTACTATTTCTGTGTGTGTGTTTCATCTTCGCCATACGTGTTCTGGCCTTGTTTTGTTGACTGTGCTCGTGTATGCTGGACGTACTAATATAATATTACTCTACATAGATAGGTAGAATATATAATTATTCATTACTATATATACTATATACTATAGTAATTAGTATAGTATATAATAATGCTATATATGTATTTCATAATATGATATATTTATATAATACCAATGGATCCGAATTTATATTAGCTAATATATATTAGGTATAATTGTTTTCTATGTGTGATTGGGTTCTTTGTGTGTTGTGTGTGCTGTGATTGTGTTTTTCTTCCGAACGGCCACTGTGTGTATGTGTGTTGTGTGTTGCTTTGTGTGACGAGGAGAAACAGTGTGATGTGTGGGGATATTGTGTGTGTAGTCAAGAGGATCTTGTTGTGTGTGTGTGTGTGTGTGGAGATGTGTATGGAGATGTGGTGTGTGTGTCGTGTGTGCTGTGGTGTTTGTTTTTGAGAGCAACTGACTGACGCAAATGGATGTCGTGTGTGTATCGTGTGTGTATTCATAATTATAATTTTTATATATATGTACATATATATATACTATTGGCCATTGTCCATGAATATATAGTATAGTATCTTATATACATGATGGATACGTATATATATGTATATGTTTATTTTCCTTTATCACTACTATGTACGTGTTGTTGTGTATGTATGTGTTCTGTGTGTGTGGTGTTGTGCCTATTGTTTTTTTGTGTATCTTTTTTTGGTGTTGGTGGTTGTGTGTGTGTGGCTGTGGTGTCTGTGTGGCTGGTACGACGCTCTGTGTGTGTGTGTGTATGTGTTCTGTGACTGCTGATAGTGTTATGTATCATATATATATATAATTATGTTATGATAGATATATATATTTATAATTACTATACTTCATAGGTATGAATATACCTATATACACACATCTACACCACATAACGCACACACACACACATTCACACACACAAACACAACTACACCGATCCACACACTGACACACAACGACACCATACATCACACACACAATAAGCGAAGATTTATATTACATTTTTTTGATAAATAGTAGATATATTGTTTATAGTTAGTACTGATATATATATAGTAGTGGATATTTATATATTATATATAATTGTAGTAATATATATAATACAATAATATAATATATTGATATATGTAGTATATAGAGATATATATATATATATAGTAATATGTTATGTATATATGTATATAGGGGTATAATACTGTAGTGAGTATATATACATATATATTAATATTTATAGTATAGTAGGCTATTATATTATATATATATCGTATGAGTTTATATATGTAATATTATATATAATATATATATATATGTATATATATATATATTATACATATAGGTAATATATGATATAATATATATTATATATTAAGTATTATATATGTAGATATAATATATATACTGTGTTTGATATATATATATATATGTTATTTATGCTATTTATTATATTTAGGGTAATATAATGTATTTTAGATAAGATATATATATATATAATATATAGTGATGTTATTATATATGTGTTGTGTGTGTGTGCTGTGATCCTCTTTTCATCCGATGTTGTGCTTCGGATTGTCGTTGTTGCTGTTCTCGTTGTTTGTCTTGTCCTGTGTAGTGGTGAGACCTGCTGCTGTGGTGTGTGTTGTGTGCCTGTTAATGGTACGTGTGTGAGAAATCGTGTGTGTAATCGTGCCGGGTGACTGTGTGTGGTGATATCATATATATATATAGTGGCTATATTATTATATAGGAATATAGTATATTATAGATATATTTGTCGTAGTGTTTGTATGGTGAGTGTGTGTTGTGTGTGTGTGTGCATGTGTGTGGATGTGCGTGTGGTTGTAGCAGTCGTGTGGTGATGTGTTGTGGATGGTGTGTGTGTGCTATGTGGTGGTGTGTGTAGTCGTGTGGTGTGTTTGGTGTGTGTGTGTGTAGGATGTGGTTGGATGTGTGGTGTATGTGCTGTGTGTGCTTGATTGTGTGATGTGTGTGGTGTCGTGTGCTGAGAGGATTGACACTGTGTGGTGTTGTGGGTGTGTAGTGTGTGTGTTCCTCTCTTGTCTTCTACTCTGATCTCTTCTCTTTCTCGCTCTCTCTCTCTACTCTTCTGCGATACTGGTATAATATATATATATATGAATAGATACTGAAATTATATAATACTAATAATTAATACTATATATATATATATATTATAGATAGAAGACTAGAACTAGATAGATAGATAGGAGTAGATTTCTGATGATATATATATATATGAATAGATATATATCAGTATAATTATAGGTAATATTATTTGATATATATATTAATGTATATATAGTAGGTGTGTGGTATGTAGGTGTGTGTGTGCCTATAATATATATATATAGTATTATATATACTATATGAAATACGTATATATACTCTAGTATATACATATATTTGTTGGATGGATGTATGTGTGCTATGTGTGTGTGGTGGTGTGTGTGTGTGTAGTGTGTATGTGTGTGTGTGTAGTTGTTGTGTGTGAGATGGTCTGGTAATGTGTTGTGTGTGTGTGTGTGGTGTGTGTGAGCTCGCTGGTGTGTGTAGTCATGTGTGTGGATGCATCGTTGTGTGATCTGTGTAGTGGTGTGTAGACCATACCAGCCCTACCTGTCGTGTGTGTCGCTGCAGCCCGAACACCCTCGCTCCTGCTGTGTAGATGTGTGCTGTGTATCTGTGTCATCCTCTTTCCTCTCTCTCTCTCTCTCTTTCTCCTCTCTCTCTCTTCTCATATGTAGAGGTATATATAACTATATACTTATCGTATATATATATATATAGATAGATAGATTAGATAGATAGCATAGATAGATAGATAGCATAGATGATAAGGATAGAGAAAGATAGATTTATAGAGTATGTAGATTATTATACTAGGTATAATATATATATTTGTATATATAGTATAGGTTAACCGTAAATGTATATAAGTATGTATATATGTAGTGTGTGGGATGTCTGGAGACGAATATGTGCTAAGGAGAAATGTGATGTGTGATAGACATGTGTGTGTGGTGTAGTTGGAGTGAATGCTGCTGTTTGTGTGCCGTGTGATGGTGTGTGTCATGTGAATAGCTCTCTCTATTTCTCTCTCTGCTCTCTCTTTTCTCTCTACATCGTGAGATACCTATAGATGAATATGATTATATATGATATATTATATATATATATGATTGATAGGTAAATAGAATTATATATATATCATAGGTATATGAGAGGAAGAGAGCAAGAGAGTAGGAGCACGAGAGACTTAAGAGATCTGAATTCGAGGGAAGAGAGAGAGAAGATAGAGATAGATAGATAGATGTTATATATATAATATAGTGTATCAGTGAATATATAAATATATAGTATATATAAGATAAGATATATATGAATATGTGATGAGATGATGATGAGACTGTGTGTGTGTGTGTGGATGTGTAGTGTGAGAAGATTGTGTGTGTGTATGTGTGTGCGCTGCTGTGTATGTTATTTATGATTTATATATATATAATAATTTGTGTGTGTGTTGGTATGGTATGCTGAAATGCATGAGTGAGAGAGATTATATAGATAAGATTAGAAGATATATAGTATATGAATACATGAGATAGATATAACGTAGTAAGATAGATATGATATGAATATATAAGATAAGTAATATATAGAGTGTATATTGAGACATATCATGTATGTGAGAGTGTGTGCTGTGTCAGGCGCGAAGTATTGCATGATCCCGACGGATAACTATAATAGTATATATTTATATATTATATTATTATATATATGATATATATTAGATATATATATATACCTATATATATATATGTATAATAGCAGCGCACTGCGCACACACACACACACACACACACACACACACACACACACACCAGCACACACACACAGCGACGACAACACGACACACACACACGAACACGCACCCCACAAAACGCAACACACAGCACGCGACAACACACACACGCACACCAGACACACAGCGAAACACACGAGACAAATACACACACACACACACACACAACAGAACACACAGCACACACACACCACACACAGATTATATAGTTAAACTGAGGGACAGGAACAAGCCACAAGAAACACAGTCGACATGAACCACAGCAGGATGAAAATGAAAGACTAGACGACCAAGTGGGAGAAATGAACGATAAATGCCGTGACCGGTGTCGAGAGGGAACTGACTTCACGAGTTCGCTGGCATCCAGACAAAAAACGCGAAATGTTATACCGATTTCGGTTTTTTGGTACTGATGAGGAGACTCGGAAGAGAGGTTCGAACAAGAGTCACGGCTATATTTTCAATCTCAATTGTGCTAGACGTTTGAAAGTTTTCACGATAGTATGGATATAAGATATAGAGAATTTATATTGATATATTAGTAAGATATATGAGAGTATAGATATATAATATATAGAGAATATTGAATAAACTATGACATATGTAACTTATGATATGTATATTATATGCTATCTATCGCACTATATGGAATAATAGGTTTGAGATAGGTAATAGTTTTATATGAAGGGTATAGTTTATATTATACATACTATACATATTAGGGTATTAATATAAATATAATTAGTATATATGACGATATAGATGTAATATGAAGTATATATATATATGATGTGTCGCTGTGTGTGTGTGTGTGTGCTGCTGTGTGATTGGACGGGCTGAACGGTGTAGTGTGTGGGTGTGTGTGTGTGTGGTGGTGGTGTGTGTGTGGTAGTATGTAGTGTATGAATTGAGTGATACTGGTGATCCGTGATATCTGTGTGATAGAGAGATGAGATAGTATACATAATTGACGATGATTATATATGAGCATATGTATATATGAGCAGAATAATAGGTAAATGATATAATTCATAGGATAATTT
>NW_020869436.1:271845-274345 GCF_003789085.1 Penaeus vannamei | reverse complement strand
TCTCAACATGCGACCGTTCTTTCTTATGTACTTCCTGTAATTTTCATTTGTATTTCCTTTTCTACTAAGAATTGAATAAAGGTTTAGTTGAATACTAACTTAACTAATTCGATTTATACCCTGCAATAACTTACATTATATCATTTGTTATGGTTACAGTTCTTATCACTATTGTTGTTGGTGTTAATATCATTATTATCATTATCATTATTATTATTATTAATATTATTATTACTATCATTATTAATATTATTATCATTACCATCATTATTATCATCATCATCATCATCATCATCATCATCATCATCATCATCATCATCATCATCATCATCATCATCATCATCATCATCATCATCATCATCATCATCATCGTCATCATCATCATCATCATCGTCAATATTATTATTGTTATTATTATCATTGTTGCTTTTATTATTATTATCGTTATTACTTTTTATATTATTGTCATTATTATCCTTGTTATTGTTATTATCACCATCACCACGTCCCCATTGTCATTTTTAATTTCTTTATTACTATCATTATCATTAGTAGCCGCATTATTTTTAGGATCATTATCATTATTACTTTTTATTTTTATAATCATCATTATTATTACCATTGTCCTTGTCATTATTATTACTGTTATCATCATTAATATTATTATTATTACTAACATTATTAAGACCCTTAAGATCATTTTTATCATTGACATTATTATTATCATTATTATTATTATCATCATTAACATTATCATTACTATAATCATTACTATCATTAACATTATCATTAGCATTATCATCATTATTATTGTGGTGTGCAGAACGAAATCGGAAGGGCTTCCAGGATAAGGATCCGTCATACAACGACTAGGGTTGTAGTATCATTATGAAAGTGGTCACCGTCACCATTTTCATTATTCTGATCATTAGTACTGGTATATAAGAATAGGAACCAATTTATAGGACTGTTATAGTGTAAATAAACTTTATTCTATTCTAAGCCATAACGTTGACGGCCATCACTTTAGCTACATGCAGTGGAAGCTCTTACGTTCTATTACTGGAACTGTCCTTGGGTTTTAGACGGTTGATTATGCACTGCTCTCTATATGTGCCTTGAAAATATTGAAGGACTCTAAAATACCATCGTGCCTTGGGGCTTCATCTGTAATGGTCATGGCCATGCAGTCCCGCCCCTGGGTAAGTGGGACAGGATCTTCCCTGTATTTGGTCGTCAGTCCCTGAATTCTTCTCCATGTTGATAACTAATATGAAAATAACAGCCACTAGCATCAGCGTGAGGGAAATGTGCAGCGAAGGCACAAATTGCCGCTTTCTCAAAATCTGTCATGACTGAAACAGGGTTGGGTATAGTGTCATCGGGAATGAGGTTAAGCACTTCGTCAAGCAGTTTATTGTACAGCTCTCGATCCTTACCAGGTAGTAGAGCATAAACACTTGAGTGGAACCTCGTGGTATGCATGCAGACTGTACAGCGATACATATTCAGCAGGAACGAGACGCGCCCGAAGGTCTTGATCGGCTGTGAAGATGCCCATTCCGTCTGCCTCGCACCGAAGAAAGGATTCCCCAGATATCGTCGTGCGCACGCTGCCGCGCCCTGCAAAGAACCCTCTTAAGCGTATCCATCACCGTCGGCTTCCGTTCGGGCATAGAAGGAATCTACGATGATTCCTATTATTTCCACTGTGCTTGTTGCTCGCACCTTCATCTCGGACTGCAGACAGTCAACCTCTGCTACTCCGGGGCAGGCAAATGGGCATGGCCTGAGTCTTTGTCATTTATCAATTTTCCCATTAACAGTGTGGACTCCGGGGGTGCAGTCCTTGTCTTTGCGTTTCCAGTAAACCTTTTCCTTCATATGTTTTATATCTAATCAAAGTGTGCCGCCGTGCAACGTTTCATTTTCCTCTATAAGCAGGTATGTTTTGGCAGTCTTCATAGTGGCCGGCAGACGACGGCGGAGGAAAATCATGGGGCAAGTTCTCACACGATGAAACATCATTCAAATAAGGAGATAGTGGAAGCTCTGATGTGTATTGCTCCGCGGCAGTGAATGAAAACTGGCATATAAACCGCATGGAAGGAGCACATGGCAAGCGCCTCGTCAGTTAAAGAGAAAGACCAGATGGCTGACAAAGTGAACCAAGGTCGATCGACCTGAGGTCAGCAGACTGCTGTCCGATTCAGCCCGGAATCTGCATGACCTTCGTCTAATCAGGATAAGGGCGGTGTGAGAGCCACGGTGTGCGCTTTCATCTTTTTACTATCACCATTGTTCTTATCATCAGTATATACATTATCAACTTTATTGTTGTTCTCATCATTATCATATTATCATCATACTTTTATTTCTTATCATTGTCATTATTGCCATTGTTATTGTTGTTTCTTTTTATTTAGTTGTTATTGTTATATAAACATTATCATAAAGGTGAACATTATCCTTCTCGTTCTTGTAACGAATTACTTTCACT
>NW_020869436.1:251845-254345 GCF_003789085.1 Penaeus vannamei | reverse complement strand
TCTTTATTATCTTTATTATTACTATCATTATTAAATGCTGAGAGTTCATTTTTTCAGTAATCAGTCTACATCCAACTCCGGTTATCTAAAGACCTAAGCACAATGTTTCTTAAAACTCGATCAAGATGCAAAACGTCTTGATAATATCAGTAACTTTCCTCCTACGACGCACAGCACAGTCCTCGACATTCACACTCACTGATTTGTCACTCCGAGCGGCGTGAACGACGCAGGTGAGGGTGGCTGTCTTGCCCAAGTAAGCGGTGTAGGTGGAGGACATGGAGGCGTCGAAGTAGGGTACCTCCTCCTCCTCCTCCTCCTCCTCCTCCAGCAGAGAATCTCCAATGCCCCTGAACCGGATGAAGTTGAGGTGTGGCATCTCCGTCACGTCCGCCAGAGGATACGCAGCATCCACCTCCAGAGGTCCGCCCCCGGCAGACACCGCCATCATACCTGCAGGACACAGGAAGCCATTTGTCTCTATTTGTCCACAAGTGATCATATCCATTCAGTGAGCGAGTGCGATTCTGTCATTCAACTGAGTATCTTCTTTGGTTTAGAAATAGTCACAGTTCGATACCGACCAGTGAAGCGAAGGCTCACAGATGGATTGCAGAAGGAAACGGCAACTCAACTAATCCAGAGCGCGCCTGGGAACCGCTTTGTTCCCTGCACGTGGCGCAGGGCGAGGCGAACGGCGGATTGCCTTTCCGTTTATTTACTTCCGTTATCATCATCATAACTAAGATTATCATTATTTTCATTATTATCATTTTTATTATTATCATTATCATTGATATCTTCGTTATTAATATTTTCATTGTTATTCCTGTTATAGATATAATCATAATCGTTACTATTATTATTAACATTTATTATTATTCTTATTATTATCATTATTACTATTATTATCATTATTATTACTATTATTATTATTATTAATTATTATTATTGTTGTTGTTATTATTATTAATATCATTATTATTATTATTATTACCATTTTCATTATTATTATTATTGTGATTTATCATTATTATCATTATCATTGGTATTATCGTTATTATAATTATCATAATTATCATCATTATTATCATCCTCGTCATTATTATCATTATCATTATCACCATCATCATCATCACCAACACCATCACCTTACCTTCTTCATAATCTATACCATCATCATTATTATCATTATCATTACTATTATTTTATATTACTATAATAATAATAATGATGATGATGATAATTATTATTATTATTATTATCATTGTAATCATTATTACTATTATCATTATCATTATTGTTATTCTTGATAATCGTCATTATTATCACTATTGTTATTACCATCTTCATTACTATCATTATTGATATTATCATTATTATTATTATTATCATTATTATAATCATTATTATTATTGTTATTATTACTATTATTATTACTAGTATCATCTTTTTATGATCACTTTCATTATTGTTACCATTACTGCTATTATTGTTATCATTATTCTTATTCTTATTCTCATTATTATCATCATCATTATTATTATTATCATTATTATTATTATTATCATTATTATTATTATTATTATTATTATTATTATTATTATTATTATTATTATTATTATTATTATTATTATTATTATTATTATTATTATCATCATCATCATCATTATCATCATTACCATCGTTGTTGTTTTTAATATTATTACTATCATTATTATCATTATTATTATCATTATTATTTCTATTACAGCTATCATTATCATTATTGTTTTGTTGATGTAATTATGTTGTGATTGTTATTATTATCATTATCATTATTTTTTTTATCATCATTGCCATCATCATTATCATTGTTGTTATTATCATGATCATTATTATTGCTATTATCATTAGTATTATCATTATCATTATTATTACTCCTACCATTATTATTATTATCATTATTACCATTATTACTTTTATTATTATTATTAATTTTGTTATTATCATTATTATCATTTCCATTATTATTATTATTGTTATTATTATTATTATTATTATTATTATTAATATCATTATTATTACTATTATTATTGCCATTATCATCAATATCATCGTTATTATTGTTGTTGTTATTATAATTTTTCTTATTATTAACATTATCATTATAATAGTTATTATTATCATTGTTATTACTATTATTATTATTGTTATCAACATCATCATCATTATTATCATCATCTTTATCATTATTATGATCATTTATCATTATTATCATTACCATTATTGTTAGTCATTGTCATCATCATTATGATTATTATCTTTATTATCATCATCTTAATCATATCACCATCATCTACATTGTACTTCTAATTATAGTTATTGTTTTTATTATTGTTATTACTATAATGATTTTATTACTATTGTCCTCATTATCATTATCAATGTTGTTAAAGTTAATCATCATTATTGTTATCTTTATTACTACCGTTTTTCTTTTTCGTCCTTTTTATCCTTT
>NW_020869436.1:241845-246845 GCF_003789085.1 Penaeus vannamei | reverse complement strand
GTGTGTGTGTGTGTGTGTGTGTTTGTCGTGTGTGTGTGTGTGTGTGTGATGTGTGTCGGTTGTGTGTGTGTGTGTGTGTGTGTGTGTGTTGCGTGTGTGTGTGTGTTGTGTTGTGTGTGTGTGTGTGTATGTGTGTGTGTGTTGGTGTGTGTGTTGTGTGTGTGTGTGTGTGTTGTGTGTGTGTGTGTGTGTGTGTGTGGTGCGTTTTGTGTGTGTGTGTGTGTGTGTGTGTGTGTGTGTGTGTGTGTCAATACATATGAAAGTGAATATAATGAAAACTAAAATCACAATATCGACAAAATATCACATCGCGATTCCCTCTTCCCTTGTTTACCATCGACACATCGCTGAATTAAAGAGTCGAAGGAAACCAAATGAGTTTTTGAATGGACTTCGTTTGAGTGTTTGCTGAGGAGGCAAACCATTTTCGCCTCTTTATCCGGTGCGATTGTTATCTTCATTTTCCCTCAATTAGAATATGCGAATTTGCTAACTTTACGAAGAAATGGCATCTAGTCCGGGGTGTTTAGAAGGAGAGAAAAGAAAGCCGGGATGGAAGCGAAGTTGCCTCAAAAGGGATTTCCGAAGATTTTTTTCACGGCAATCTTTATGTTTTCCATATATCTATGATAAATCTCTCTCTCTCTCTCTCTCTCTCTCTCTCTCTCTCTCTCTCTCTCACACACACACACACACACACACACACACACACACACACACACACTTACAATAAATACAACCGCACACACAAGACCTCGGAGTAGAGTAAACGTACGTGCAAAAAGTCGTACATATATACGCGAGCTTCCCAGCGCAAATAACACATCGAGGAAGTGTGAGAGACCCGGTGCCTAAAGGTGTGATGCCCAGCTGGGTCTCAACATCATTACTGTGAACTCTCACCTGTTCTCCAATACTGTTAGAAGTATGTGTAAGTGCGTGTGAACAGTATTTTTGCATTCGTGTCAAAGACGAGGTGTTTCTACGCTAGTATGACGGTGACTGATTATTCATTTATCAGTAAATGAAATCAGTATGGTCTGTACGACATCCCGTGCTAAGTGCAGTCCTTTCAAGGGTGATTTGACTTTCAGAAGAGTTTCGGAAGTACTTCAAGTTCTCTCCAGCTGTGCCAGGTCCTCACGCGTAAACAACATCAAATTTAATGAAGTTTGGAATCCAGTCCAGAGACCTTTGAGTGATTTCTTCGACTGTGATTGATTTTCTTCCCCAGAGGGTGGGAGGCACCTGTTGGTCCTCATGCGAAAATTAAATTTCGGTCTTTGCCTCAATTTTTTTTTTTTCTTTCTTTCTTTTCTTCTCATTTCTCTTCCGAAGATTCATTTCCAGGAATCAGAAAGTCTGAAAGTAGAGTTCTGTCTCATGCGTCGTGTTTGGATTAGCGCTGAGAGATGAGAGCCAAACAGAGCCCCGGTATAGAGCTGTGAGGACGAGCAGCTGGAGCTGACGTTCATTAAGAAGAGAGAAAGGGGGAAAGACCTTTGGCGAGTTTGGTGTCTAGGTCGAGATAGCAGTAGTTTGATGAGACAGCCGAACGAGGAATCTTTCTTACTTTTATTAAGTCATTTTTTCTTTTTTCTTCTTATTTTTTCTTCTTTATTTATTTCATTGATTCATTCGTCGTTTATTCATCATGTTTTCTTTTTCGTGTATCTTTCATTCGTTTCGTTTAATCATCTTCATTTTCTCTTTCTTCATTCTCTCGCCCCGTTTATTATCATTATTATTGTTGTTGTTGCTGTTTCTTCGCCATCTGTAGTTTTCTTCGTTTAATCACTATGATCTCCAGGATATTCTATCTTATTTTCTGTATACTTATTTCTATTTTCTTCTCTGTCGTTCTCTTATTTTCATTGTCTTCTCTATCTTTAATTCATTCGTCATTTTTTCAACATCATTTTTTTCTCATCTCTTTATTTCTTATCCCTCTTATTTTCCTCCACCTTCTAACGATAATGTAATTTTTGAATATGTAGCATTCCTCTCTCTCTCTCTTTCTCTTTCTCTCTCTCGTCTCAAGTCTCTCTCTCTCTCTCCTCTCTCTCTCTCTTCTCTCTCTCTCTCCTCTCTCTCTTCTCCTCTCTCTCTCTCTCTGCTCTCTCACTCTCTCTTTCTCTAAACTTCTTCTCTCATCTCTCTCTCTCTGTTCCTTCATCTCTCTCTCTCTCTCTCTCTGCTCTCTCTCGTCTCTCTCTCTCTCTCTCTCTCTCTCTCTCTCTCTCTCTCTCTCTCTCTCTCTCTCTCTTCTCTCTCTCTCTCTCTCTCTCTCTCTCTCTCTCTCTCTCTCTCTCTCTTCTCTCTCTCTCTCATTCTCTCGCTCTCTCTCTCTCTCTCTCTCTCCTCTCTCTCTCTCTCTCATCTTCTCTCTTCTCTTTCTCTCTCTCTCTCTCTCTCTCTCTCTCTCTCTCTCTCTTCTCTCTCTCTCCTCTCTCTCCTCTCTTTCTCTCCTCTCTCCCTACCTTCTCTCTCCTTCTCCCTCTCCTCTCTCTCTCTCTCTCTCTTCTCTCTCTCTCTCTCTCTTCTCTCTCTCTCTCTCCTTCTCCTCTTCTCTTCCCTCCCTCTCTCTTCTCTCCTCTCTCTCTCTCTCTCTCTCTTCTCTCTTCTCTCTCTCTCTCTTTTCTCTCTCTACTCACTCACTCTCACTCTTCTCTCCTTCTCTCTCTCTCTCTCTCTCTCCTCTCTCTTCTCTCTCTCTTCTCACTCTCACTCTCTCCTCTCTCTCTCTCTCTCTCTCTCTCTCTCTCTCTCTCTCTCTCTCTCTCTCTACTCTCTCTCTCTCTCTCTTCTCTCTCTCTCTCTCTCTCTCTCTCTCTCTCTCTCTCTCTATCTCTCTCTCTCTCTCTCCTCTCTCTCTCTCTCTCTCTCTCTCTCTCTCTCTCTCTCTCTCTCTCTCTCTCTCTCTCTCTCTCTCTCTCTCTCTCTCTCTCTCTCTCTCTCTCTCTCTCTCTCTCTCTCTCTCTCTCTCTCTCTCTCTCTCTCTCTCTCTTCTCTCTCTCTCTTCTCTCCTCTTTCTCTCTCTCTCCTCTCTCTATCTCTCACTCTCCTTCTCTCCCGTTCTCTCTCTCTCTCTCTCTCTCTCTCTCTCTCTCTCTCTCTCTCTCTCTCTCTCTCTCTCTCTCTCTCTCTCTCTCTCTCTCTCTCGCTCTCTCTCTCTCTCTCTTTCTCTCGCTCTCGTTACCGTTATGGCTACGTGCAAAGTGGTTACGATCGTCTTTTTTGTTAGAATCACATCTGTTTTCTTTCTATAACCTTGGCTGATGTCTTCGGCTGCTGTTAGTAATGTCTATCACAATTGTCGATGTATAATTGTCGATGTGTGATTTACCATTATATATATCTAAACAATGTATAATAACATCACATTGTACTTTAAGAATTATGGGTGTAAAGACATATCGTATAGAAAATTTGCTTTTTATAATGATTGAATATTTCATATGTTTCATATGTTAGCCCTGTGCATCATTTGGCACAATAATATACACGAATTGGCTACCGATTCCTGCCACCAAAATGACAGAATTATCTTCGATATTAGAGACAATGAACTGATTATCAGTCAGCAGTAGGTTCCCCTGCTGTCACTGTGACGTTGAAAAAGCATAGCAAGTGTTGCTGCATCCGCAACGCAAATAGGAAGGACGTTGCTTTCGCCACGCTCCCTCCCCAGTGCAAAGGGATTTCGCTTGCTGAAGGTTCCCTCGTCATGAAATGTTATTATGGTCTGTAAATAGTGTTCCTATGCATATTATTTGCCTTGAACGTGTCATTTATTATACATGTATGTATAGCTTTATAATAGGATTTTCTCTGATATACAGCCTGTATTTCTCGGGGATATCGTAATATACAATCTTTATATGAGACAAAACTAGTTCAGGCAACACTTACTTAGCTTAATGACTGTTGTCGAGTAGATGGGGTACGTTGCTGTTGTAAAGATGATTAATGCTAACTGTTTCTATTGTTTCCTTTTGCTATCGATTGTGTTATATATGTTATAGCTCAAAACATGTAATACTTTGCCATCGACCTACTTGTTTTGAATAGTAGTAGAAAAATGTTGGAGAATTTGATAAATACAATAGGATTAAATAGGATTTCGAAATAAGCTTGGCAGAGGTGTTTGGATGACATCTTGCATCAGTACCAACTTAGATTTATTCTTAATTACTTACATTTGGATACAGTGTCACAAAATGTATCCCGCAAACCGACTTTTTTGAGGAGGGGGAAAGTTAATTTTTAAAACCCAATATTGCTATCTCATAATAGTAAAGTAATTAAAAACGAATTAAATATATATGTTAAAAGTTATGTCTTTGATAATCACACATGCACTTTGAACTTTATCTTTCTCTCCGACAATAAACAGATTGGAAACGATTTTTTAAGTGTCATGCTTGAGTATAAAAAAAATCCTTAATTGCCCTAACGCTTCATATAGTATCCCTCGATAGATTAATTGAAGATTGAGTTCAAAAGTGCCAATCAGGAACAAAAAAGAAGAAAAAAAACGCATATCCGCCCCTTGCAGATTTCTAGCATCGTAAAAAGCCTACAATACGCTCGAATAGCTTTCGAAATTAATATCAATATAGACAGTTTAAATTGGTATCAAGCTGTCCCTCTCCATCTTCCAGTCTAGTAGGCTTTTACTATATATAGACAGGCGCGCAAACACACACACACACACACACACACACACACACACACACACACACACACACACACACACACACACACACACACACACACACACACACACACACACACACGTCATCTTGTAAAGTCAACATGACGCACCATTTCTGTCGTGCTAAAATCAGAATTGCGTCTTATTGCTTAATAGTTATCAAGAAAATGTATTATAAGAATTGTTCAAAGCAATATTGTGGGTGACATTTACGATTACCACGAAAACTTACTTAATTATTCAAGGTATTATGTTAGGTGGTATTAGCCTTGTTTAGGTGCTG
>NW_020869436.1:210746-220488 GCF_003789085.1 Penaeus vannamei | reverse complement strand
AATTTTTCTTACGGTCATCATATTTACTTTTTCGATTTACATGTTACACATTTCTATGCATAACGTACTTTTTAATAATACCGTATCTTATTCGCCTCACAGTATGTTTCGTATCCTTGTTTAAAGAGCTACATAACACATCATTTTTTCTATTATTCCGCACCCTCCACTTTATTTTCGTAATTTCCTTCACACTTTTTCATTTAAAAAAGAAAATTCCGGAATTTCGCACTTTTTCCCTTTTTTCATTATATTTCGTAAATTTCTTCTCGCTTCTTCTTTCATATTCACTTTATTTTCTATCGCACATTTATCTTTTTACAGTGCACTTCACAATTTTTTTCACTTTTTAATTATTTTCCGCCTTCTTCACTAATTTTTCACTTTTATTTCGCACTTTTTCTTTCACAGTTATTTTATTTGCTATATCGCATTTGTCTTTTCGCTATTTTCACCTCAATTTCACGCTTTTCTTTTCTTTTTTCTATCGATTTTCATTCGCACTGTTGTCATTTATATTTCTTTTTCGCTCAGAATTTTCTGAAATTCACACATACAAATTATACGACATATCAGATACACACACACATAGAAACAGACAGACAAGGACATACACATACATAGACATACACAGACATGGACACGAAGGCAATTAAGGTAAAGTTCCTTGCCCAGGGGAACAACGCACCGGCCGGGGCTCGAACCCCCGAACCTGAATTTGTCGACCAATCCAAAGTCCGATGCTCTAACCACTCGGCCACCACGCCCTCGATTGCACAGGTTGCAGAAGAGGAGGTAGGGAGGGGGGGGGAGAGATAGAGATGTGTGTTGTGTGTTTTGTGTCTGTGTTTGCCTATGCGTGCGTGTGTACGTGTGTGCTCCTGAGTATGTGTAATATGTGTGCGTGCGTGTGTTTGCACATGTGTGTGTTTGTGTGTGAATGTGTTTCCATGCGTGTTTCATAATGATGAAAATGATTATAATAGCAATAACAAATGATAATGATAATAATAACAGAAATAATGATGAAGTAATAACAATGATAAAATGATATTGATAATGATTGCAATAAAAGAGTAATGAAAATATTAATAATGATAATGATAGTTATATTAATGAAGATGAAAACAATAACGATAATGAATATAATGATGGTTAAAGATGAAAAGGATAATGATGATGATAATGATAATTATAATAATAATGTTTTTGGAATTGAGGATTATAATGATAATAGTAATAAGTGTTAATGATAATTATTATAATAGTAATAGCAACAGTTATAATAATGAAAAAAAAACAATAATGATAATGACAATCATGATTAGAAAATAACGACAATGATAATAAACGATAATAATAATGATAATAAAAATAATAAAAGTAATAATAATGATGATGATAATACTTAAAATTATAATATCAAAAATAGTAAGAAAAGTGATGACGTAATGCTAATATTAATGAATAATGATGATAATGATAATCAAAAATAACAATGATAACAAAAACAATAATGATGACAGAAATAATAATATTGATAGTAATAGTAGTAGTAGTAGTAGTAGTAATAATAATAATAAATATGATGATCATAGCAATCATAATGATAATAATAGTAATAATGATAACAATAATGATAGTAATAATGAGTACTTTCATTATCATTATCATGATAACAGGAACAGTAAAAAAAATGTATAAATAATAATGAAAATTAATAATAATGATAATAATAATGATAATATAACAATTAATAAAATGATATAAAATGTCGTAAATACAGTGATAAAATGCTAATGAAGGAGAATATTGATAATAATAAGAGCAATAATAATATCGTCTGTCGCTTTCATATGTGACTCTATATTGCTGTATTTTTAATTTGATTTTATTTATCTTATTCTCTATCTCATCCCTTTTCTCTCTTTCATTTTCATTTTACTATGTTCTTCATTTTATTATTCTATTATTTTCTCCCCTCTTCTTTCCCTCCTTCCCTTAGCTTATTATAATCTATTTTGCTTAAGCGATTCACCATTTCATTTTATATTTACTTATCATTATTGTTCTCTTACTGTCTCCCTCCCCCTGCATTTCCTCCCCTTTCCCTCTTCTACGTCATTCCTTCTCCATCTTATCTTTTCCTTTGTCTCTTTTTCCCACTCAAATTATCTTTTCTCTTTAGCTCACATTCATTCGTTTTTTCACATTTCTTTCTTTGGTCGTCTTTATCCTTTTTTTTTTTCTTACCCTTTTCTAGTTTCTATATCGCATTTTTGTTATATTGGCTACGTCACGCTTTTATCTTTATTTTTCATTTCGAACTTTTAGCCATCTTTTTTGTCTCCTTTTTTCTCTCTTTTCTATTCCTTTTGTTTGTTTTTATTTTTTTTCTGCCCTTGCCTTTCTTTGGTTGTATGTTGGTTTTCTTTCATACACACATTCTATTACATGTTTATCTATAGTTTACTTACTTCTCCCTTCACTTATTACAGTTATCTTACCTTTTCGGACCTTTGTCGTTGAATTAAGTAACAAAAATCATGCTAATCCTAAATCTCTTATGAGCAGTGAAAAATATTGAAACACGAAGCTGATTCGCAAACTCCGATAAGAGAGAAATAAACCGGAAGTTTGTAGCGCAAGGAATGAGAGAGAAAGAGCGTGCAGTGGTGGTGATGTCTGCCTCACACAACGCTGGACGCTTGGAAAGTAAGAGATGATCTGCCTGGAGGAAATGCGAATTTTGTTTGCGGGAATTGTTATAAAAAAACGTTAGAAGTGAGGTAGATCTATTCGCTTGTACTGTTACGCAAAAGCACTTATTCACTCTCTCTTTGCCTCCCCTCACTGTATGTATCTCTCTGCCTGTCTCTCTCTCCCTTTCCTTCATTTCCCTTACCCCCCCCCTCTCTCTCTCTTTATTTCTCTTTCTTGTCTCTTTGTCTCTCCCTTCCTCCCCCCTAGCTCTCCCCCTCTCTTTCTCTCTCTCTTCTACTCCCTGTCCCTCAACCTTTTGCTCTCTTCCCTCCCTCCCCATCTCTCTCTCTCACTGTTTAGAAATTGTTTATTTTCACATCCGATACGTAATAGCATCTTATCAATAAGTGGCACTTTTTAGTGCCATGAGATTCTCTGACGCCGATGTCATTCCTCATAAACACACAGAATAGGTTTTTCAATGATAATAATAATAATAACAATAATAATAATAATAATAATTAATAATAATAATAATAATAATAATAATAATAATAATATAATAATGACAATAATAATAATAATAATAATAAACATAACAATAAAGAAAGAAATGGTAATGGTAATAATAATGATAATGATAACGATATCATCATAAAGATAATGATAATAGTTACAGTAATAATAATGATGAAAATAACGAAAATATGATAATATGTCATTCTAATAACAAATCTAATAAAAGATATAATAACAAATAGAAGAATAGCGAAAACAAGAATAATGATTATTGTCGCTTTAAATTTTACGCACTAAGATTTAGCAGTTATCTCCTTGTATCTTTAATGTGTTTGTTATCTTAGACACTGCGACCATAAGTTGGGATGCCCTCAATCTGCTTCCAGGAATCTCGGCTCTAAGTCTTCCAGCTCTATCTCTCTATCTCTCTCTCTTCCAGCTCTATCTTCTCTATCTCTCTTTCAGCTCTATCTCTATCTCTCTTCCAGCTCTATCTCTACTGCTCTATCTCTCTTCCATCTATCTCTTGCTCTACTGCTCTATCTCTTTTCCTGCTCTATCTCTCTTCCAGCTCTATCTCTCTTCCAGCTCTATCTCTCTTCCTCTAGCTCTATCTCTCTTCCTGCTCTATCTCTCTTGCTCTTCCTGCTCTATCTCTCTTCCTGCTCTATATCTACCGCCTGCATTCACGTAGCCCTTAAGGGGAGGCATGCGGGCGCTGCCCCTTGCCCAATGGCGGCCCGGAGGCAGCTGTAATTAATGTATTTAATCGACCAATATGTCCAAAGCAGGGCGAAAGACCCAAGTTCACAGCTGGATGTAGTTCAGCCTCATACCCAGCTCACGTTTTTTTTCATAGTTCATAGTTCATTGGTCGCCTTATTATCCACTTTTGTTATCCTTATACACATATACTCTATACTTTTATATTCTTTACATCACCTTTTACACATATTTTATACTTTATTTCCTTGTTATTCGATTGTTCCACGCTCTTTTTTCTACGCTCATTATAGTTATTTACTTTTCGATTTTACATGTTACACATTTTCATGTATAATGTACTTTTTTATATATAATGTATTCTTATCGTTTCACAGTATATTCCGTATCTTTCTTTGAAGAGCTACATCGTACATTTTATTTTTTCTACTTTTATTCCTCTTCACTTTATTTCGTAACTTCCTTCACACTTTTTCATTTAAAAAGAAAATTACGAAATTTCGCACTTTTTCACTCTTTTCATTATATTTCGTAAATTTCGTCTTACATATATATATTATTTTCATATTTACATATTTATTTTCATATTTTTCTTATTTTCTACCGCATTTTTATCATTGTTTTCTACATCGCATTTTTCACTAATTTTTCACATTTATTTCGCTTTTTCTTTCACATGTTTTTTAATTTTCTACTTCACAGTTTCCTTTTCGGTATTTTCACTTCACAATATCGCACTTTTCTTTTCAATTTTTTTCTATTCTTCTATTCGCACTTGACATATTTATATTTTCTAATAGAATTTCCGTAATTTCACGCATACACGATACATATCAGATATACATAGAAACAGATACACAAGGACATATACATACATAGACATACACAGACACACACGTGGCCACGGAGGCAATCAAGGTAAAGTTCCTTGCCCAGGGGAACAACGCGCCGGCCGGGACTCGAACCCCCGAACCTGAATTTGTCGACCAATCCAAAGTCCGATGCTCTAACCACTCGGCCACCACGCCCTCGATTGCACATGTTGCAGAAGTTTAAATTTGCCGAGATCCCCTCCTCTGCCAAGGATATCAGAGAGAGCTGGAGACGTGGGGGGGGGGGGTGGAATGGGGTCGGGCAAGTGGGGGGAGGGAGGGAGGAAGGGAGAGTGGTAGGGGGGCGGAGAGGGAGAGGGGTAGGGGAAAGGGGGGGGGAGAGGGAGTGTACGTGTGTATATGCAAATGTACGTGTACTTGTGCGTATGCCAATACTTCTATCAGTGCATGGGTGTGTGTCTGTGTGTGTGTATATATATATATGTATGTATATGTGTCAATGCGTTTCCGTGTGTACGTCCGTTTGCATGCGTGTGAATCTCTAGGTATCTGTGCGTGCATGTGTGCATTTATGCGTGTATGTGTGTGTGCGTACGTGTATCTGTTTGTGTGCGTGTGTGTCTAACTGCCTTTGAGTATGCGAGCATGCTCCTTGTTTTATACTTTGTCATATTAGGTTGTCGCACATCTATTTTTTTCGCACATTTATCATTATTTTTACATCGTATATTTACTTTGCTTATTTTTCACAATTGACGATTTTGTTTTCCATTTTTTCTTCTTATTTTCTGCTTTCCATACACATATACTTTATATCGCATGTTATCTATTTTCTACTTATTCGATTGTTCTACTTATTCTTTTCTCTTATTCCCTTTTCGATTCTACATTTTACACACATTGCATACGTAATTTTACGACTTCTACCATTATTATGTCCATTGCATGATTTCACTTTCTGTCGTACAAACGACGATTTTCTTAAGCATTTTTGTCTCGCCTTATTTTCTGTTTTCACATATTTTAAATCGTATTATGCAATTTCTACTTATTTGATTGTTCAACGTCTTCTTTTTTCTTTTTTTATGGTTAATTAGACATATCCATATATGGCGTACGTTTTATATGTTTTTTATATATATTTCGAATCTTTTTTCACAGTTTACCTATATTTCATATCGTTGTGATATTAGCTACAATGCATTTATTTTCTATATCGCATTTTCATTAAAATGTTCAACTTCTACATTTCACTTTTTCTTTATCGATTTTTCTAACACTTCCTATTTCGCATTTTATCGCATTATTGACTCATCTACGTTTTCTATTTACGCCTTTTCTTTTCTCATTTTCTGTTTTCCTGTGAACTTTCTATCACATGGTTCCATATTTTTTGTTTCCTCGGGTTTTTCCTTTGTTTCTCTTGCTGGGCTTTTTATTCTTACCTTTTCAAGTTGTTACGCGCATGTTTACATACATATTGAAGTTCACAAGAGATATTGTATATTTATATAGTCATTTGATACACAGACATGGACATACACAGATATAGGCAGACACAAACACACGTGGCCACGGAGGCAATCAAGGTGAAGTTCCTTGCCCAGGGGAACAACGCGCCAGCCGGGGCCGGATTTACTAACATAGAAATGGTAATTTGGACATGCTGTTACAATCGTAAATCGACTCTTTCTAATGGCAGCCAACAGAGGGCTCTGGTAAAGTGATTCCACCAATCAGCGAGCGTTACACATAATCTTTTAGATTCCTTCGACCAATCATGTAACATATACACAGAACTAGACACAGCGAGATTTTTAGTATAATCTTCACAGCTAAACAACTATTTAAACAGAAAAAAATGAATATATATATTTGATCATATCCATGTGGGATTATATTTACTGTATAGATAGGAACCAATACAAACATAAATACAAATATTATCAATAATACATTATTATCAATATTAGTCCAAACAGTTTTTTTATTTCTTTATTTTTTCATCATTGTTAAACATTTTTTCAGTAATCGCTATCTGTCGTCAAAGGAAATATTTCAAGCTTATTCTTGCCCTTGTGCTTTGGAGTTTATTATCAAAATGCCGACAGACACAGAAATTGCTAAACTCGTTTAGCGTTGGTATGCCGGTTTATATATCAGCAAGGTAGTTTTTTTCTATATCATTTGTAATAATTATGTCAGAGAAGAATTCTTCAAGAGTTCACTTATGTATCGATTCGCACTTTTATCAATCTTTTTTACGTCTCACTATTTGCTCTCTCTCTCCTTCCCCTTCCCCATCTATCTCTCTCTCTATCTCCTCTTTCTTTTTTTTCTTTTTTTTTTTTTGTCTCTCTCTCTCCCTCTCAGTGTTTAGAAATAATCATTTTTCACATACGTTACGTATTGCATCTTATCAGTAAATGTCCCTATCCTCTTATCTGCTTTCCTTTCACTTCCTTTTAGTACCATTAGATCCTCTGGCGGCGATGTTATTTATCCTAAAGACACAGAATAGGATTTTAAAAATATATTTTTTGCACATTTTAGGTTAGGGACCAAGGATTTATCTTTCTATTTTCTATCATTTTCTTATAATTATTCTAATATTGTCTCCCCCTCCTTCACTCCCACCCTCAATTATTTCCTTTCCCTCTTCCCTCTGCTCCTTCCCTTTTCCCTTAGTTTCTCCCTCCCACTCCAGTTATCTTCTATCTCGTCGACGTCGGAAAGTGCCGTATCAGATAATGACATTGGGATTTGATTTTTTCTCTCTCTTTTTTATGACTGAGATAATACCAGAGTGACCCCCCCCCCTTCTCTCCCGTAGGAGCAGCGTCCTTCCTGGACGTTGATCTCAGCCATTGCCTCATTTCAGATTCTCTGCCTGACATCTTAGACCTGCAACCATAAGTTGAAATACCTTCAATCTGCTTCCAGCTTATCTCTTCCAGCTCTATCTAACGCCTGCATTCCATGGTGTCACGTAACCCTTATGGGGAGGCATGCGGGTACTGCACCTTGCCCAAGGGTGGCCCGGATGTAGCCGTAATTAATGGTAACATACAACGAAGCAAGGAGAGAACCATGTTCACAGATGGATGTAATTTAGCCTCATACCAAGCTCACGTTTTTCCACAGTATTTACACGTTTTTACATACATTCCTAATTTTATATCGCGTTTATTTATTTATTTATTTATCTATTTTTTTTTTTTTTTTTTTTAGGAACTTCGCATATTTGTTTTTGTTACTACCTTTTATCATACATTCACATTTTTTTTCTCTCTCTCTCTATAGCAGTGTTTTCAATTTGGATTTCTGTCGCACAACTGACGATTTTCTTTCAGTTTGTCATTTGTCGCCTTATTATCTTTTTTGTTCTTATACACATATAGTTTATACACATATTTAACATATCCTTATACGATTATTCTACTTGCTCTTTTTCTACGCTCATTATAGTTATTTTTCGATTTTACATGTTACACATGTCTATGCATAACGTACTTTTTATAATATCGTATTCTTATCGTTTCACAGTATATTTTGCATTCTTGTTTGAAGAGCTAAATTGCACATTTTTTTTTTCTATTCATTCCGAACTTCCTCTTTATTTCTTAATTTCCTTCTCTATTTTACTTAAAAAATGAGAAAAAATACGAAATTACGCTTTTTCACTGTTTTCATTATATTTCGTAAATTTCTTCTCGCTTCATTTCTTTTCACAAATTCACTATTTTCTATCACATTTTTATCACTATTTTCTACATTGCACTTTTCCATCTTTTACCCATTTTTCTTCATTTCGCACTTTTTTTCATATATTTATTTTATTTTTTCTATATCGCACTTTTCACTGCAATTTCGCACTTTTCACTATTTTCTATCCGCACTATTGACATTTTCTTTACGCCCAGAATTTTCTGAAATTCACACATACAAATTATACGACACATTATATCACATATACATAGAAACACACAGAGAACGACATACACATACATAGACATACACAAACACACACACGTGGCCACGGAGGCAATCAAGGTAAAGTTCCTTGCCCAGGGGAACAACGCGCCGGCCGGGGCTCGAACCCCCGAACCTGAATTTGTCGACCAATCCAAAGTCCGATGCTCTAACCACTCGGCCACCACGCCCTCGATTGCAAATGTTGCGGAAGTCTTTAAATTTTGCCGAAACCCTCTCCTCTGGTCGGGAGGGGGGGGGGATACAGAGAGAAAAAGAGAGAATAGGAGAAAGAGTGTGTATGTGCGTGTGTAGGTATGAGTGAATATGTGCATTTGCATGTGCCTATTCGTGTACGTCTAGCGGGCATGGGTGTGTGTGTGCGTGTGTATGTATCAGTGAAAGTGTGCATATGCATATGATTAAATGTGTACCTCTATGCGTGTATGCGTGTGTGTATGTGCGCGCGCGCGCGATAGAATGGGTTTGTCTGTATCTGTGTGTGTATATATGCGTGAATGTGTGCTGCCATGCGTGCGTACGTTTGTGTGTCTATGTATATATGTGTGAGTGTGTGCATGTGTGACCCCGTATTAGTGTGTTTGTGTGCGTGTGGATGGGTGTATTTATTTGTTTGTATGAGTGCATGTGTGTGCTTCTGTCTGCGTGTGTGTATGTTTGTGACTGGGTGCACGTGTATGTGTATGTGAAAAGTAACAATGATAATTATAATATTAACAATGAGGATAATATTAACAATAATAATGAAAAATATGGCAATGATAAAGATAGTTGTAATGATAAGAATAGTAATCATAATGAAAATAAAGATGATAATAACAATACGGATAACAATAGAAACAATAATGATACTGAGAATGATGATAGTAACAAAAATAACATTCAGGCTATGATTGTTAAAATTGTATATAAAGCAATATTGATAATAACAGCAACAATGATAATAATGCTTATGATGATAATGAAAAATT
>NW_020869436.1:205746-208246 GCF_003789085.1 Penaeus vannamei | reverse complement strand
GAGGGAGAGAGATATAAACGAGAAAGAGAGGCGTTTTATCAGACATGAAAATCAGAGCGAAAGGACACAGCCTCAGCAAGGCCTCTGCGGGACTTGGTCACGGCTTCTGTTTTCATGGCTCGAGTTTCCGTGTTTGAGAGTTTAATGTGACTTCGAAATCTGTTGCGTTGGAGAATGACTCACACCCCAAGAAAAATGCGAGAAATACCGCCCAGAATAAAAGGCAAATGACGGGTTTATTTCGAAATAACGTTCGTGGAGTGATTTTGTTATGAGAGAAACAGATTATAGGGAAAGTTTCAGCCTATAAGGCATATTAAATCTGGGGAGCCGCTCTCCTCGTCTGACTCTGACACTAGAATTAAGTCAAGGTTTGCCTCCAATTTATTTTGAATTTTGAATCAAATTTAAGGAAATGCTATATGATTTAAGTCTCTCTCTCTCTCTCTCTCTCTCTCTCTCTCTCTCTCTCTCTCTCTCTCTCTCTCTCTCTCTCTCTCTCTCTCTCTCTCTCTCTCTCTCTCTCTCTCTCTCTCTCTCTCTCGCTTTCCTCCCCCCTCTCTCATCTTTCTCATCTTTCCTTTTTTCTCAGCAAATCAAAACATTCCACAACTATCGATTTCCTAAAATTTTTAAAAAACAATGGGGGATTTAAGGAAAAGAAAGACAACTAACCAGACAGCTGTTAAGTGCTTGTGCCGAGGTCGTGGTCGTAATGGTAATGGCCTCGTTATGGGATCGCTTTTTCCGGTTGACTTATCAGTAGTGCTTCTCATTGGATTCGATGCAGATTGATGGTTAAGGAGAGAGAAGAGAGGAAAAAAGAAGAGAAGAGAAGGGAAGAGAAGAGAAAGATTGAGAGGGAGAGCGAGAGGTGAGGGTGGGAGGGAGACGGAGGGGGGAGTGAGAAAGAGAGAGAGAGAGTTTTTATCTGTCTGTCTACCTACCTATCTTTTTATTAATCTATTTAGAGAGAGAGAGAGAGAAGGGGGAAAGGAAAGCGCGAGGGAAGGAGAGAGAGAGAGAAAGAAAAAGAAAGAAAGAAAGAAGAGAAGCAGAGAGGAACATAATACATTCATTACCGAAACACTTACTCTAGTGGATGTTCGGAGAAGCGGAACCGGAAGACGAGACGCTTAACCAATACCTCTTGTGTGTTCAAGTGCCTCCTCTTCTGAACGCGAAGATGCTTAATGATCTCTAGATTTCTTATGTTTATTTGACGTAATTTCTGAGCGTGATTAAGGAGTTCACCCGAAATAGAACACGTAATGTAACTTTAGTTCAGTATAATGCATTTAAACCTCCGGAAATCCGGCCAATATGAATTTTTCGAAATCCTGTCGACCAAATTTTTCGAAATCGTGTCTTCAAATCATAAGAAATCGGGCTTTTAAATCTTGGAAACAAAAAACAGAAATGTTGAGTTTATAAATTTTCAGAATTTCGGCCGATATAAACCAGAACTCATACCGATGTAAACTTCACACATCCGGCTAACAAAACTGTCATTAATCCGTCTAACAAAACTTTCAGAAATCCGGCCGATATGAACGTTCAAGACAGTTATTACGATCGCATATTGGCTGCAATTGAGCCGCTACGGGAACAGAACTTCTGATTGAATCCTTGTGTTCGTAGAGGGAATGTGATGCCCGAGGAACTAGCGGAGTTGTTGGGACGAAGTGAAACCCGAACCTGTTTCCGGGGAGGTCCGTGGGAGAAAATGTGTGTATGTTTATGAGAGAGAGAGAGAGAGAGAGAGAGAGAGAGAGAGAGAGAGAGAGAGAGAGAGAGAGAGAGAGAGAGAGAGAGAGAGAGAGGATAGAGGAAAGAGAGAGAGAGAGAGGATAGAGGAGAGAGAGAGAGAGGATAGAGAGAGAGAGAGAGGAGAGGAGAGGAGAGAGAGAGGAGAGGAGAGAGAGAGAGAGAGAGAGATAGAGGAGAGAGAGAGGGGGGGAGGGAGGAGAGAGGAGAGAGAGGAGAGGAGGAAGAGGGAGAAGAGAGGGAGGGAGAGGAGGGAGAGAACGAGGACGGGGGAATGAGAGAGGCGGGAGGGAGGTAGGGATTAGGGAAGAAAGGTATAAGAGAGAGAGAAATGGAAAGAAAATGAGAGATAATTAAGAGATTACTTTTGTTTTTAGAATACATGAGATGTAATGCAAAAAACAAATAAAATATTTCAGTTTACTAGTGGCTCAGCAACGCCAAAAGAAATGGCATTCAAACAGATCTCATGTACGATTCTTTTAAAACTTTCGCCACCATATTGCAAATATACAGCTTTACTATTCATTCTCCCCGGCAGGAAATTACCTGCATTCTGTTAATTTGCATAAAACAGAAATTCGCGCGGCTTAGCAACATAAAGAGAAACATACGTACATGGCATGTTCATTTCTGTGTCTGTACGGTCAGGTAGATCCCCCCCACGTCATTATCTTATATAACAATATTGATATTGATGATAAAGATGATGATGACAATTATTTTTTCTATT
>NW_020869436.1:198246-200746 GCF_003789085.1 Penaeus vannamei | reverse complement strand
TCTTCGGAGGCGAGCCTTACCAGAGCGAGGCATAAGGAATTATTTTTCCAGCTCCGTTTATGATGGGAATTATTGGCATTATTAGAAAGCCATATGCTTAAAATAATTGAATTTCGTAATGCTTTTTTTATGGATTCCAAGGCTTTGTTGAGTTTTCGAATCCTGATATTAGGTTTGCACGGAATAGGATGCTTTATGTTGGATATCAGATTTATCTTCTTTCAGTTATATCACACTTGCATTTTATTTCACCCGCTTCTCGATGCACCAGAATCAATATAAACTTTTTTTTCTGATAAATACAATTATCTAAATATTCTAATTGTCATAATTACTTTTTAATGTTACTGCCTTTAATACCAATGATGTTATTTTTGTTACTGGTATTATCATCAGCATTATTATTGTTGTTAATTATTAGCATTATCATACAATAACTACTGTTAATGTTATTATCATCATCATTTTTGTTATTGTTACTCATGTTCTAGGTATCATTATTACCATTATCGTTATTGTTATCATAATCGTTATAATTATCATCATTATCATCATTGTTATTGCAATTAATATTGCTTTGGCCATCCCTATTGTTATGATAGCTATGGTTATTATTGTTCATCAGAATTTTTGTTATCACTATTATCATAGTGGTTGTTATGTTGATTCTATTATTGTTATTATTATTGTTGGTATTATTATCTTTGCAATCGTTATTGTTAATAATATAGACGATGCTTATAGTAATAATGATAATGAAATAAAAGTGATTATGATGATGTATGTATGTGTGTGTGCGCATCTTCTGTTCCCTTGTTTTTTTTTTTTTTTTTTTTTTTTTTTTTTTACAGGAGAGGCTTAAATGGAACTGCTGATATATAAACACGCCCACATTTGTAGAGGAATGTATAATCACCAAACAATAATGATAATAATAATTTAAGAAAAAAAATAAAATAAAATAAAAGCTAGGAATAACGCAATCCACAAGAAAGAGTATGGTACGTCATCCGGCGTGTATTTTTAAAAAGTTGTAGATGTACTAAATTATCAACGTCATTGATATAGTGTTACGCATCTTTAAGTACGATCAGGAATTAATATCCAGACCTCATCCTTCACCCAAGTTTCACGACAATGGAATGTTTGGTTAGGATCAGAGGGACAGAAAAACGGAAAGTAATGAAATGAGCGCGAATGGCAATGAAAAAATCTGTAAATATTGACACTGATTGAGTACGATTCTCTAGAGAAAGATTGTTTATTCTTTTTTTTTTAAAGCTGCATACATTTTTCATACCTTTTCGTATTCCTTGTCAAAGAAACGTTAGTACTTGCACTAGTTTTTAATTTCATTTCTTGTTCCTTACTGTTAGAATTGCAACACAAGATTAAACGTTAGTCTTTTTGGTATGTGAATCTCTTTCGCAGTTTCGTTAAAACAACAGTGGAGGAAAGTCAAGGGTCGTCTCGAAGATGTAGGTGGCAAAAAGGAAATACCGGAAATACCAGTGACATATCTCTAGAAACTGATAAACAAACAAACAAACAATTGAATAGGTAAACATAAATATCCACAAGTATCATCGCTCCGACATCCGATCAGAGTTGCAAAATCATTAAGTTTATCTCCTTCGACGGAACAACAAAGACATGAGTATTGCAGGTTTTAGTACGAGTAACAGAACAACCGTCTGCCCGTGTGCGTTGTCATATATATCAGCAACAATAAAATGATAAAATAAGCATCTTCAATATAGATTTTTTCGAATAATTAATCTATCGTACTTTAATACTAACCATTGGTGGATATAGTGCTATAGCCTTGAAAATAAGATGAAAATGAATTGCAGCTTATCTTACGTATTGACATATATAATAACATACCATTAAAAAACACCAACCATTAGAGAGAGCAAAGATAAAAGCACAATATTCACAACACACATCCCGACGCCCCCCAAAAATAGAAAAATAATAATAACAGTAAAGGAAAGATAAGTGAATAAATAAATAAACGTAATTACAAAGGAAAATGTAATTCGGCCAATCTTGCCTTTAATCCCTCGATCGAGACTCCTGACGTCGGATCTTAAGACTTCATTTTCTTCTCAGACATTCCGCAGACATCAAAGGAAAATAAGGCAGGGGGTTCAGGGGCGCCGTCAAAGTTCCCGAGACCAGGAAGTTAATGGATGAATTTCAGAAGGTAAGGAAGGGAAGGAAGGGAAGGAGGGTGGTAGGGAGGAAAGAAGGAAGGAAGGAAGGGAGGGAGGGAAGGAGGAAGGAAGTAGGGAGGGAGGGAGGGAGAAGGAGGATGGGAGGGAGGGAGGAAGGAGGGAGGAGGGAGGGAGGGAGGGAAGGGAAGGAGGAAGGGAGGAGGGAGGGGGGAAGGAAGGGAAGGGAGGGAGGGAGGGAGGAAGGAAAGGAGGGAGGGAGGATGGGAGGAAGGAAGGACGGGAAGGGGGGGAAGGAAGGTAGGGAGGAAGGAAGGAAGGGA
>NW_020869436.1:165746-180746 GCF_003789085.1 Penaeus vannamei | reverse complement strand
ATCACAATAGTAAACAATGATTCTATTCCTCCTAAACAATAGACCACACACGCCATAAAGAATATTCTCAAAAATCCTTTGATCCAGTGGGTTCGCAAAACGTACAAAAATAGAAGATCCAGGAAGAAGGACGAGAAAAAAAGTAAGGAAGCGACACAAAGAACTACAAGAGAGAGAGCTAAATAACTGACCGCAGCGGGAGACTCGCGTTGCGACAACTTGGTTTGGTATAGTTCGTAGTCAATTTCTTCGCATACAAATATAGAATATTCTCAGCTTCCCCAAAGCGATGAAAAGAGATAGCACAAGCGACAGAGAAAAAATGCAACCTGAGCAGCACTACGATGGTATAAACACAGCGACCAATTCATCTCATGTAGACTCAGAGAGAGAACGAAGCAGAGACACACACAGAAATCAAGAACGCATGAGAGGAGACGAGACTCGACACCGCAGAACTGAGACGACAGAGAGATGAGAAGAGAGAGAGAGAGAGATGAGAGAGAGATGAAAGAGCAGAGAGAGATGAGAGAGAGAAGAGGAGAAGAGAGAGAGAGAGAGAGAGAGAGAAGAGAGAGAGACAGAGAGAGAGAGAGAGAGAGAGAGAGAGAGAGAGAGAGAGAGAGAGAGAGAGAGAGAACTATCTTCCTAGGACTTATGAATATACCAATATTCATTTAAGCATACAACTAAATTCAAATCCAACGATAAATTCCTATCGCGACTGGCCATCACAGCCTCTGATTTGAATCCCTCTCTGTCTGGATTAGAGTCTCACAATCCTCGTTTCATCACATTTCAAAAGTGTACATTCGGTATTCATTTTTGTGGCCCTTCCAACACACTTCACCGATTTTGCTAGAGAAATTTGATTTGAAGTGAATGTGTATGTATGTTTCCTTGGATGTATATAAGCGTGTATGTTTGTTAGTATACATGTATGTATATTAACATTCAAGTGGTGACAGCCATTTTGGAAGATCGCCGTATTACATCTCGTTAACCAGCCTAAGTTGTCAAGATTAGTGTTGTGTCTGAGGACAAAATGATTCATGACCATCTGCATATGCAAAAATTGTCTGTCGATAGGTTCCCAGACTACTCACACCTTTCCAGAAGCAGGATCAAATCCATGATTTACATTTATTTTGTCATGTGCCAAGAAAACCGCGAGGACTTTTTTGACAGACTAATTACGAAGGATGAAATGGTCCATCACTATGATCCAGATGCTAATGTCCATTCAAAACAATGGAAGCACTTTGACTCCCCACCCCCGAAAATGGCACGTGTCACAAACTCATGGGACCGGCATGGAGTATGATGGATTTCCTGGCAAAAAGTACTTCAATTATAGGAACTTTCCTATGCTTGACTGCTACAGATTTCGGAGGCTATTAAAACCAAGAGCCACAGAATGTTGTCAAAATGATTCTACCTCCTACGAGACAACGCCTTTGTTCACAACTCTCACAATGGCCAGATGGAAGCGCGGCAACCTTCGTCCTCCTCATTTTCCTAAGCTTGCACCATCTGACTTTCACATCTTTTCGTCCATGAAATCACTTTTGAACGACAGACATTTCCAAGATAATGGGACAATGCTTACTGTAGTCACCTCGTGGCATCAAATGCAACCTGTAGACTGCAGACTTTATCAGTAACAGAAAATATGTTATGAGTTAAGGACTGAAAATCAACAGATGATATATATAGATATATATATATATATATATATATATATATATATATATATATATATATATATATATATATATATAATATATATATATAATATTAAAGATAGATAGATAGATATAGATATAGATATTATACATATATATATATATGTATATATATATATATATATAATATATATATATATATATATATATATATATATATATGACACACACACACATATATATATATACACATTTGTATGTATATATATATATATATAACTGTGTGTGTATGATATATGTATATATATATATATGTTATATATATATTATACTATATATATATATATATATTATATATATATATATGTATATATATATATATATATATATATATTATATATATATATATATATATATATATATATATATATATATATATATATATGTGTGTGTGTGTGTGTGTGTGTGTGTGTGTGTGGTGTGATATGTGTGTATATATATAATATATTATATAATATATATATATATATTATATATATATATATATATATTATATATATATATATATCCCGGGGAGGATGTAGGTAAAGTGAATTCACTTCATGAAGAAATAAATATCTGTCAACCTTTCTATCTGACACACACACACACACACACACACACACACACACATTCACACACACACACATCACACACAACACACACACACACACACTCATATTATATATATATATATTTTATATATATATATATATTATATATATATTATATATATGTATGTATGATGTAATGTATATAATATATACACTCACAGATAAAAACTCCTGTGCAAGAAATTAATTCGGTCACCGAAGTCCTTTTCTCCCCGTTTGTCCGAAAGCTTTCACCGAGACTTCCGTGATTTCGTTGCCAAGATCAGCATTTCCATTTAAAGACAAGTTTCAACTTCCCTTGGAAGAGAAATGTAGCTTTAAGAGGAGCAGGAAAATTTTGAGTATTGATTTTCCACAACATCTAGATCGAAGGAGAGCCACCATTATTTTGCCTTATCTAAGTCAACTCTGAATTTTGAATTTGTACTGTGAGGCAAATGGGTAATTGAATGAAATTACAGGTTTAATAGTGATATGATAGTAAGAATATTAGACAATAAGCAAATATCTTTTAAGATATCACTGAGAAATTAGTAAGTGTTTCAAGTACAAATTTATACATATAGATAGGTGTGATGTGTGCATGCCACTATTGTTGTGTGTGTGTGTGTGTGTGTGTACTTTGGTGTTGCCTGTGTGTGTGTGTGTGTGTTCGTGTGTGTGAGTAAAGTCTGGTGAATGGTGAGTGATGGTGTGAGTGTGTGTCTGTGTGTGCGTGAGTACGTAAGTAAGTAAATGAGTGTGATGGATGTGTATGTGTGTTGAACGGTGTTGTTTGTGTTGATCGTGAGTGTTCAGAAAGAAAGATATTTATTTCTTCATGATAAGAGAAATCAAATGAATTCACTTTACCTACATCCTCCCCGGGATTTGTAATTTCACGCCCTTGCTTCCTCCGTTCCCCCTGTAGCAAAATTTCTCTCTAGTTTCAAAGGAAAATAGACTATAGGTGATTTTTTTCCCCAATCTCTAGAACGCGGATCACAGACCGTGGAATCTATCAAAGGGAAGTATGATATGTTCACTTATCTTTTATGTGTCTTTGAGTGGGGTAGAAATTTGTTCTCTTAATTAAGGGATTCTGGAGTATAGTTCAATGAAATAATGTATTTTCCACGCCACAAAGAGAATTTCGATCAGTGTAATGTATAAAGAGAACAAAATAAAAGTTATTCTGTTAACACTCCAGTAGTAACAGTAATCTCCATGATAGAAAAGGGAACACTCAATATGGACTTTATGTACGTAACTAAATTATACATTGAATATGGATTTGAAAAGTTTTTTAGACGATATTTCACACGAAAATAAAGGAAGAATCTTCATCCTGATATTGCAAAGAGACAGAAATTTACCAGGATCAGTATGCGAGGGGATTATTTTGGTACAATCTTTCGAAGGGTGGCAGAAAACGAGTATAATAATGTGGATGACACTGATAATGAATTGTCAGAACACACGTCCCGAAACCATCATAACTTAGTCAAATGATTGATGATAAAGTAATAATAATGTCTTAATAGTTAATGTTAATTAAGTATAATGGGTGCGATAAATAGTAATAATATATTAATAATGATGATGACATGATAATGATTAATATAACACCACACAATATTTGTCGTATTAATCCTAACTTTGCATTCTTACAATTTCATCTCTCGAAAATCAAAGATGAATTAATATTATCAAAGGTGTAATCTACAGATAAAATGCCCATAAGAACCAAACCATTCGCTATGAATAAACAGTATACCCAAATTAGAATATGAACACATTCTTAGAAAAGAAAACGACCTACAACAAGAAACAACCAAAAAACATCCTGATAGTCACTCGGATATAAAGACTAACACCCTCAACCGATCTCTTGTAAGCTATGATTCCGAAAGTCATGCGCACTTGCATATACATACAAAGTCTTTCATCTGTGAGACAACCGACCGAGCTGCACACACACAAAGAACTCTTCTGATTCTCCTTCTTTTTATCCCTCAGATATTCCATCTCTATTCTCAAATCTCTCTCTTTACGTGTCCACAGCGAACCCTCAATATGTACGTAACCATCACTACTCCTTATCCTCCTCCCACGTCTCTCTCCTCGTTATTCTTCCCTCAACCCTCTTTACATACGCTTCACCCCCTAGACCTCAAGTCCGTCTTATCTGCTCACTTACTCCCATATCTCGTCTTATCCATTCACTCACTTCCTCCCCTCCTACACCTTCGACTCTCTCCCACTCACGTCTTCCTCTATTCCATATTCCTCCTTACACCGTCTCCCTCTCTCTCACTTCTTATTCCCTACGTTCTCTCTCATGTTCCTCTCCTTTGCTTTCCTTCCCCTGCCTCTGCCTTCTCTTTTCTTCGTTCCATCCCTCCTTCCATTCTCTAATTGTCCTTCCCTCCCTCTCTCTATCTCTCCTCTCCCATTCCTGAATTATCCTTGCACAAGGAGCCTCCCAGAAAGAAAGAACGCCATAACACGAATGAACATACACTTCGTCATGGTTTTTCTTCCAGACAATTTCACTTCCACCGTCCACCCACGGTAGGATGGATTCTATCGATTTCCTTATCCCACAATTCTCCTCGACACAATTTCTGACCTTTGCTCTTGGCGACCGAGTACACATCCGGCCCTCCGAGCCGAGCAATGTCCGAGAATGAGTACAAGGGCTCCGAGGCCCCGAGACGGCTGGTGCCAGTGCGCGCGAGGAACAATAAATGGATCAGTAGAATGACATTTTCGTGTGGATAGTCGACCATTGAATTGTGAAACTTCTTCGAACCTCACGTTATGGGGAAATATTAGCTTTTGCTGTAGCTTTATTTAATGCCACACCTTAAGCAGAATATCAATTTTGTTCAAGCTCTTTATACGTCAGCCACAATTCCAAAGATCCACCATTATACTCATCCATTCATCTTCTACTATCCTATATATCAACATTCATCAACAACCTATCTCTTTACTACCATAACTCCAGCTTTTCACTCTGCCATGACACAAATCATCAAATCCATTATATAATACCCTCCTCATTCGTCCCCCACTATCCCATCCACGGCCTCGCCATCCACCCCCTCTGCGTACAATCAGGATGAGCCTCGCGGACAGTAGCAGCATTAATGCTAGATACCACGAAAATCGCTTGACGCCTTCCGTGACTTGCGTCCAATCGATACTTCGGACGGCGCCTATCCCTTCATGACACGACGACACACCACAAAGAGACGTTCATTAAAGAGGGGCATAACTCCCGAGCGAAGTTGCGAGCTGCGCGCGCGGAGGTAATTAAAGGGGCATAACTCCCGACGAATTCATGCCCCGATAACCGACAGAGAATCCGAGCCGAGAGGAACCTTCGCCGGGCAGTGTTGCGAATATCAAACTCGAAATAAGATCATTTTACTTTCTTTCCTGGAGTATTTTACTTTCATTCTTGGAAAAGGAGAAATAATCGTGTCTCTCGTGTTGTTGCGTTTAATTATTTTTGTTCAAGTATTATTCAAATCCTCATTCCCTTTTGATCACTCTTTGAAGGCTTCCTAGTGTTGCGTATCATATATCAGCCTCTATTTTCGCAATAAAGATATTTGTAAATTCATGCAATTCTCCTTTTGGGGAGAAAAAAGACTCGTCATCATTATAATCATTATCAATCATCATCATCATCATCATCATCATCATTACAGGGGGCCTCTTCAGTGAGGAAGGAGTCCAGTGACTGTCCAAAATGTCGGAAGTTCCTCTGATGAAGTTTTATTCGAAGGAGTAAATAGAAATATTGTTAACTGCTTCTGTTGCGTTTCATCTCTCTCTCTCTCTCTCTCTCTCTCTCTCTCTCTCTCTCTCTCTCTCTCTCTCTCTCTCTCTCTCTCTCTCTCTCTCTCTCCTCTCTCTCTCTCTCTCTCTCTTCTCTCTCTCTCTCTCTCTCTCTCTTCTCTCTCTCTCTCTCTCTCTCTCTCTCTCTCTCTCTCTCTCTCTTCTCTCCATCCCTCCCCCCTCTCTCATTCTGTCTTTACCTTTCTCCCTCTTTCTCTCTTCCTCCCTCTTATTTTTCTCTCTATCTCTCTATCTATGTTTCTCCCTCTCTCTACAAACGTTATATACTACATAGACTCTTATCTTAATAGTCTAGCCTAGTCATCAGATTAGTAACAGGTGTAATTAGTGTTATTATTTTGCTGTTAACATCGAACCATTCCGGTAATCATAAATGGGGTGTCATAAGTATAGAAAGAAAAGAAACCGTAAAAAAAAATCCCTCTGTAAAAAATAAAAAAATAAATAAATAAAATAAAATAAAAATGATAAAAAAATACCTTAGTAATATCAAGGAATTTGATTAGGAATGAAAAACAGTTATCTCACGCCTCCAATCGCCAACATACAAGCATCATACATCGGACAGGCCATACATTCCCCCTTCGTCGCCTTAATGTCTCGCGTGTACCCATCTGTTGCACGAATAGACGTCGCAGTCAAGGAATTATGACCGCGGCGTAGTTTCCTGCAACATCTGCAACGCCAATACCGCCACGCCAGCTGGTATTCTGGTATGACAGCGCGTCTTTATTAATGGCCGGAGCGATGACTGAGGCGGCTCAAATGGCGAAGGAGGAATGACGAAAAGGATTTCTGTGATGAGAATGAGGTTACTGTCGTTCTGAGGGAAAAGGTGGAGGAGGAAGGTAGGAGGAAGTGTGGAAATATGGCACTGACGCTACATATCATATCGTGATGTTCCTTATTACCTTTCTATCACTGACGTTTCATATCATATCATGATGTTTCTTATTACCTTTATCACTGACGCCACATATCATATCATGATGTTTTTTATTCCCTTCTTTCTTCTTCACCATCATCATCAGCTCCTGCCCCTCCTCCTCTTCCTCTTTCATCAACAGGTCAGTGGCATGCAAATATAGGGTTAAAGTTATAGTGATAAACTTTTCATGTGCAAATGTAACTCCTTAACAACTTCAGTATATAATATTGTCTAGAGAATAACTGACTTATAATAACTGGACTTTCTAATGTACAAGAAAGAGAGGAGAGACCGAAAATAACTTGCAAAGCGACAGAAAAATAAGAAAAAAAACACAAGTATGTGCTATTGATGAAAATAATAACAAATTATTATAATAATGATAACAATAATAATAATAATAGTAATAACGTAATAGTAATAATAATAAGAGTGATGAGAATGGTAACTACAACAACAACAACAACAACAATGATAATAATAATAACAACAACAACAACAACAACAACAACAACAACAACAACAACAACAACAACAACAACAACAACAATAATGATAATGATATCAATAGTGATTAAAAGTATTGATAATGATAACTATAACAGTAGTAATAACAATGATTATGATACTGAAAATATTGACGAGGAATAATTATAAATAAAGTAATGATAAAACTGATGAAAATAATTTTTATTACTATTTCTGTTACAACTACTTTGTTATTACTAGCAGAGCCTGCAGAATTTAAAAAGAAAGGAAGAAAAAAAAATGTTCTCTCTCTTTCTCTTTCTCTCTCTCTCTCTCTCTCTCTCTCTCTCCCTCTCTCTCTCTCTCTCTCTCTCTCTCTCTCTCTCTCTCTCTCTCTCCTCTCTCTCTCTCTCTCTTCAATGTGATATGACTCTTCTTCTACCTACCCCTTTTCTCCCTTTTCCTTTCCCTTTCCCTCTCTGCCACCTCCTTTCCTTGTTAAATCATGAAATTCACTCCTCCCTCCCACTTTAGGCACTACATCTGCAATCCCGCCCCCCCCCCCCACCCCGCCACTTATCTGCTCTTCTTCCTTAAACTCCTCCACCTCGCTCCCTCCCTCCCCCCCCCTTTCTCTTTCTCAACCCCTTTCGCTTCCTCCTCACTTTCCACTTATCCTTTTCTTCTTTAAGCCCCCCCCCCCGTTTCCCATCTGATTACTTATCCCGATATTCCTTTTCTAAGCCTCCTTTTCCTCCCTTTTTCCTTCTCCATCCTCTCTTTCCCCTTTCCTTTTTGCCTTCCTCCCCCCCTCGGACACTTTAAATCAAAAAGGTGTTGTGATTTTTAGCATTGCAGAAAAATTGTGATAACAACAGCAACAATAACAGCATCAACAAGAATGACAACACCAATGATGTATGTATGTGTGTGTGCGTGCGTGCGTGCGTGCGTGTGTGTGTGTGTGTGTGTGTGTGTGTGTGTGTGTGTGTGTGTGTGTGTGTGTGTGTGTGTGTGTGTGTGATTTTTCTAAAATATCTACGTTGTCAATTATCACCCCATCGTATACGAAAATAAATTGACTTTAAGTCCTTAGTCACATGTAATATGACTCCACTTACAAGTTATCCGTCTTTCATCATATAGATTTTGATAAAAGGCAATAATAGTGAAATGATGAAAATGACAGTACTAATTATCATCATTATGATTATCATTATTATCATGATAATCATAATCATGATTAAAGTAATAATCATAATTATAGTATTGTTAATGATAACGTTAATGATAATAATAATAATAACGATAGTATTGATAGTAATGATACATTATGCGCTTCTGGTACGAGCAAGTCATTGAGTTTTGTATTTCTTATTTATTTGCTTATTCTTTTTTTATTTTCATATTTTTCATCTATTTGTATATTTATTCATTATTATTTTCTTTTAAATTAGGTATAGTGTGAAGGTTTGTTGCAAGTCTTCATTTTCTTTTTTTTCTCTTTCTTCTCTCTCTCTCTCTATCTATATATCTATCTATCTCCCTTTTTCTCTTTTCTCGTTCCCTATCTATCCATCAGTCAGTCAATTAGTCTATCCATCTATCCATTATCTGTCTACTTATTTATCTATTCAATCTATCTCTGGCCCTCTACCTACTCATTTAAATTCTCTCTGTAAATTCCAGAACTTAACAATCTGCAACGTAATATTTCCACTAAAAGATAAAATCAGAGTCGGCAGATGGTTTTCATGACTGAAGAAATTTCGTAATCATCCCATTTATTAGATAAATGGCTGTCATATTTCTCATTATTTTCATCATTCTGACAGAGGTCATGACATTGCATGAATTACAACTATGTTCATAATCAACTCTTCTTTAGGCAGGCAGATTTTATTTTCTCACATAGGTTTACCTTGCATTTCGATACCACACACACACACACACACACACACACACACACACACACACACACACACACACACACACACACACATACACATATATCTAAATCTATCTATCTATATATATATATATATATATATATATATATGTAACTGGACTGCATATATACGTCCATTACATCGCTTTCATTCTCTCCCTAAACGCATCTACTGTGAACAAATTCTAACCCGAATTCTCGAGTTATCCCTGAATCCTCTCTCTGTTGCTTTACTCGGGTGAAGTACCTCTTTCTTGGTAGCAAAGGAAGTGGAAACTGTGAAACCTTAATGACATGTTAAGCCTTCAAAATGCGATTGAAATGCATTAATAACACGACTGAGGGTAATGCTGATGCTTGGTTCGCCGGACATGAAACAGACGTTGGTTGTCAGTACTAATCTGCTGCGTTGGGTTCGAAACATTAGAGATATAAATGATATTTGATTATTTTTTGTGTTAAATGGACACGAGGAAAATAAGAGAGGATAATACAAAAATGCACAGATGATTACAATTCAGAGACGATAGCAACGCGAAATACACGGGTCATGATTAAAGATTAGCGAATCATGAATAATTCTCTCTTTACGCGAATGAAAGAGACCCAGCGAAATATGGCTGCAACAAAGATGATAACGTTAGCCTTTGTTGAAGCTATATTTCATTCCCAGGAGTTGCTATGGAAGTTCATATCGGGCGGATATTGGGTTAACAGCGTCGGAACGATCAATCACCGAAAAAGGGTTCTTGCACTTTTGTTTCGTTCCAACAGCCAACCAAAAGTTGTAGAGGATGGATCGCTTGGCGTACATGTATGTGGTTACACACACATACATACATACATATACATATATATATATATATATATATATATATATATATATATATATATATATATATATATACACACACACACACACACACACACACACACACACACACACACACACACACACACACACACATATATATATATATATATATATATATATATATATATATATATATATATATATATCGTAACTGTACGACATAATAACTTGAACAGAGTGCTAGTGAAAAAAGGGAAAGTGAGAGTACAGTGAAACAACCAGTCTGCGCGTGAGTATGTGTTGGGAGTGATCTCTGTGTAAAAGAAACGGCCGAACCAACGTTGGTTTTCCTCTTAGTATTTCCCAGCGAAGGAAATAAACTCTGACAAACATGATAAAGTTAAGATGTGGGCAAAGGCTACGGGAAGTAACGTAGAACATCGAATCTCACGGCCCACATCTGATGGGGTGATAGCAAGGGCATGCAACCGCAAAATCAGAGCTTCACCCTTTACGAAAGAGTTGCAAATGAGAGATATGAGAAGCAGACTATTTATTATTTACTGAAGTGACACATTGAAAAAGATCTTTTTATTAATTTTCCTTCTGAGCGTATATTAGTATGTTTACATATATTAGCGTATAAGATGTTTTCAAATGGTAATAAAAAAAAATAAAAAATAATATAAAATAATGGATTCTAGTATTCCTATTAAATTCAAGATGTCTTTTTGTTATTAATAAATCATGTAGATTATCATAGGGTTCTTTATTTGCCCTACAGTTATGGTTTTAAAATTATGTAAATAGAATCATGTTTGCTATAATCCTTTCATAGAACACTAGGTTTTCTACAGTTGCCAGAGGTAATTTGCAAGAGGTAGAGAAATTGATTCCATATAGAAATATTTGCTGAGTAATATAACTGAGATGATGTTAGTAGTGGAAGATAGATTGTAAAGAGAAATTCGGAAGCTACACGAAGGAAAATGACATTATACATTACTTAAGAATAAGGAGAAACAATAATAAGATACCGTTATCACTGTCATCTTCATCGCTGTCAATACCGTCATCATTATTACCATCATCCCCGTTATTGTTATCGTCAACTTCATTTTCAAAATACTACCTCTCAAAAATATTTAAGAACTGTAAGTTACAATCTGAAAATGATGATAGTAGTGATAGTTATGATAATGATATAGGAGTCATAATAATAATAGTTATTATCATGATGAAAATAATGATGACAATAATAATAAGGACAATGATAATGATGATAATAGTAATAACAACAATAACAATGATAATGACAATAATAATAATGAATTAATTACTTTCCCGATCGGGACTCGAACCCCCGTCATTGGAGGCAGGCATTTGCAAGATAGACGCTCTGACAATTGAGCTACACGACCTGCCTGCGAAGACGAGGGTTCGAGTCCCGGCCGGAGATTTTTTTTTATTCGTTAAATCAGTGCGGCCATTGCAATATTCCATTTTTTTTTTTTTTATAAAATACACCTCAATACTTCTAATTCCGGACTAGAACTGCTCTATCAATATCTACCGGGTGCCCACGGGGAGTGTGTGCAAAACTTCGCTTTTCCTACTCAAGTATGAGTAGATAGGTAATGTCTATGGAAGTTATTTATTCACCACAATCAATGCGGTAGTGCATTATTCCATCTTTTAGTGATGATCATGGTAATAATGATGTTCATAATCATAACGAAAATCATGTTTTCTAGAACAATAATAATAATGTTGCTAATGATGATAATTATTATTATAAGTTTAACAATGGCGATAGTAAAATTAAACATATTGCTAGTAATGATGATGACGATAATAATAGTAATAATAACGAAAATAATAATCATTGTGATGATAATAATGTTAATAATAAAAGAAAAAATAATGATAATAATAATCATTGTTATTATCATTAATAACAATAAAAATAATATTGATAATTTTAACAATGATGATAAGGTAATAAAGATAGTGACAGTCATAAAGATAATGATAATGATATTGATACTAGTAAGACTGATAATCAGAAGAAGAATGGAAGCGAATAACAAACGATAAGAATCCAACTACCATACCAACCACATCATGCTCAATACAGCAATACCAACGAGACAGCTCGTGCACCTTTCAATGGGCAATTCTCGTGAGGAAATCTCAGTAAGACAACCACCAAGTTTTTATTTATTTATCTATTATCATTATTATTTATTTATTTATTTATTTATTTATTATTTGTCTGTTAACTGTGGATTATTATCTGTAACTCGCGAAATAAATTGAGCACCGTTGCAGAGCTTATTGTATTAGAATATACATAGAAATATACATCTTTCTAGTATCTATTGTGAATCTCCTTCCTTTTTCATACGCATTTATACGCTTCAATACCTTTATGTTCAGTCAAAAGGCGGACATCAAAGAGGTTCCATTACGTCATTCGCCAGAGAGCCAATGGGAGTTAAGATACGTCTGTCACAATATCACTGAAAGAGGGACAAACGATGTCAATGAGGCGGATTCGCTCGGACGTTCAATGGACGTGGATTGCCGGGGCTGAAATCTGAAGTATCTGGAACTTGGGAGGAAAAGTTCGAGAAAAAAAGATGGATAAGCCCGAAGCTACATGTGACTTTTGAACAAGGGTTGGGTATTTTCTGTTGGAAAAAATGTAGAAGAATCGTGTATAAATCCTTCATCAAAGAGAGAGAGATAGAGAGAGAGAGAGAGAGAGAGAGAGAGAGAGAGAGAGAGAGAGAGAGAGAGAGAGAGAGAGAGAGAGAGAGAGAGAGAGAGAGAGAGAGAGAGATATATTCATATAGATAGCTGGTATATGGAGAGTCCCAAACGGTCTAATCTCTCTCTCTCTCTCTCTCTCTCTCTCTCTCTCTCTCTCTCTCTCTCTCTCTCTCTCTCTCTCTCTCTCTCTCTCTCTCTCTCTCTCCTCTCTCTCTCTCTCTCTCTCTCTCTCTCTCTCCCCTCTCTCTCCCTCTCCACTTTCGCACTTCCTTCTTCCCCCTCTCAATATCTCTCCATCTCTCTGAGGCACTCTGCATATTTAAGTGAATTTTCCTTCCGTGTGCAGCTTATCATAAAAAAAAATTCATTCGCGTTATACATTGTTCATGGACAGACAGACGATTTCCTGTGTTGATATCATGAGGCAGTTACATTAATGTTGCATGTTGCTCGATGCTGATGTATGATTTATGGACAAATGGATTCGAGGTTGCAGGTAAGAGCTAAAGAATGAGAATGATAGGGACACTTTCTCTTTGTCTCTGTCTGTCTCTGTCTGTCTGTCTGTCTGTCTGTCTGTCTATCTGTCTGTCTGTCTGTCTGTCTGTCTGTCTGTCTCTCTGTCTCGTCTCTGTCTCTCTCTCTCTCTCTCACGCAAACACACACTCGCACACACACACACACACATACAATGATAAATAAGAATAATGTTAATGATTCCAGTAAGAAACATAAAAAGTAAGAAGCTATAAAAAACGTCAGCCTTACAAAAAATAACATACAAAATAATTTACGAATTATTTCATACTCCATCGTGTGAAACCAATGAACAAAAATACAAATTCAAGAGAAGAGTAAAACCTTAGAGTATATTCTTTCCTTTTTTATTTACTTATTTTTTTATTTTATATTTTTTTGCTGTATTCGAATATAACGAGTAAAAGATAGAAAAAGAAGAAGTGAAATATACACAAACATACATGCATTTCCCAAGCGAAACATCCAAGTGTAGAAATATATATATAAAGTGGAAGAGAATTATATTGGCCTCTATTTCCTCATGGAGATGCATTGCAGAAAAGCGCACAGGAGACGTGAACCACCGCGCCGTGCAAACACTTTATTCTCATTATCTTATTTTTGCTGGTTCAATTATTGACGTTATCATTTAGTATTGCTTTTGTTTTTGCTATTCTTCTGTTTCTTTTTCGTTTTTATTTATGACAAGCACGATGATGGTGATGTTAATGATGATAATGATGATGATAATGAAGATGATGATGATAATAACAATATTGAAATTGATGATAATAAAAGTAATAATAAAAATTATGATGATAATGATAATAACAATAACAATAATAACAATAACAATAACAATAATAATAATAATGATAATAATAATAATAATAATGATAATAATAATAATAATAATAATAATATCATTAATAATCGCAATATCAATAATAATAACAATATTAATAAAACAGATAATAAAAATAAAATAAATAAATAATCATAATGATAACAACAATGATAAGAAGTGCGGTCATTCACCATTTCCCAGTTCGTACGAAAAGCCCCGAAGGAATTAATCATCAGTTAGGGCAGCTGTTCCCTGATTACAACAGGAGAATAATTAAAATCTAAGGGAGACGTAAAAGTCATTTCATCATCATGATTGTTATGATCATTGGTGTTGCTGCTTATGTTGAAATTGTTATTGTTGCTTTTTGTTGGCTTTATTGTTGTTGCTATTATCACTATCATTATCGTTATGACCATTTTTATTATTATTAATAAGATTATTACAAGTGTTATAATCATTATTATTATATTACTATAATTGTTATAATAATTATCATATTATTATCATT
>NW_020869436.1:138246-155746 GCF_003789085.1 Penaeus vannamei | reverse complement strand
CATTGGCCGGATTAGAAGAGATGATTGGAAAGAAGGAAAGATAACTGTTCTGTACTTTGCTAACCGGAATATTTCTTCCATGTCATCATGAACATAGTGCTTTACCTTTATAGAGAGAATACGCGTATGACAAAATCACTTGTTTATAAAATAGAGGGATAAGAACCAAGCAAAATAAATAAATGAATAATATTAGATAAAATAAATAAAAAGAGGAAACGGAAACACCTTCTCCAACTGAAAGAGAAAATGATTAACTAATGGTCTTCTCGTGTACAGCGACATGAAGAAGTACATAGGAAATAAGAAGGATTAAAACAACTGAGGAGCGCAAATATCCTTTTACATTGAAAAATATAAAACATATCTATTCGACACGTGTCTAGTGATAACCAATAATGCACCACAAGGAATAGAAGAAAAAACAATGGAAAGGTCGTACAAAACAAAAATGAAAATAATCCCCTATATCTGAAGTGAGTGAGAGAAAGGGTGGGGTGAGAGAGAGAGAGAGAGGTGGGAGAGAGAGAAGGGGAGAGACAGAGAAGAGAAGGTAAGAGGGAACGAGAAAGATAGATAGAGAGAGAGAGGGGGGAAGACAAAAAAAAGCCTGAGAGAACATTGTACAAATAGAGTTTTCACAAGACATTTAGCAACAATAGTCATACGAGAAAGAGAAAGACGAAAAGAGAAACAATCTTTAAAATGATATGCACATAAAGGGCATTTTCATATAATTATATTACGGCATGTAAGAACCTAATGCTAATAAAACATAAGACCTACCTTCAAGACACCCTAAGTTTACACAGGCCCCATCACCTGTCCAAATATCTGATTATTCAGGGGATATAGATACCCTAATATACGCTTACAACACTTTGCCGTGGAAGAAATATCGCTACAACAACCTATTTAGGATGGTGAGAATTACTTTTAATAGTACCCGAAGAAATAGTGGAAGTGACACGTCAGGAAGGAAGAGGCTATGGGTGACTGGCAGGTAGGTTATCGACTGCTGGTTCTCTACGGTAAAAAAAAATGTAATCACATAGCCCTTTTATAAGAGAATTGATTAAGTATACATTGATTAGGCAAGTGATTTGGTCAATCAGTTGTGTACCAATCAATATTATATCTATGATAATTATGTATATGCAAAAAAAAGGACGAAAAGGCGCTTGCAATTTATCCCTGGTATACAAAGTGCCTCGTAAGAATAGATTACTAGAGCAATAGTCCCAGCCAAGATTACTTCTTATATCACAGGAATTATCACTTAAAGTCTAAGGTACGTGACGTCACCACAATGTCAAAAGACCAGCATACAACTAATTCCATTATATACAATCGTCACATATCGTGTATTTTGTCTCCTTCAGAATATATATATATATATATGCTCGTTAGCATTAAGCTTATAGTCCTCACATACAGTGAAAGAATACATGAGTTAGTAGCAGCTAAAAAGTTGAAAAAGGGAATACGAGCAAAAGTAATAAATGGGTGCTCCTAAAATTGAATCACTAAATAAATGAATGAAAATAATAATAATGATATAAAATAATAATGATAAAAAGAAGACATTAGAAACCTATTACTTAAACAGGAAAACTATACATGAGAGAAAACGCGAAAATATGTAAACAATAGTGCGATAGAAATCGATAGTGAAAATTGCGAAAAAAGAGCAATGGAGGAAGGTAGAAGTACGATAGAAGTTTACGGATGCAATGTGTGTAAAACGTAGAAAAGGCAATAAGAGAAAAGAACAAGTAGAACAATCGAATAAGTAGAAAGATGAACATGCGACATGCGTGTCTATAGAAAACAGAAAATGAATAGAGAAAATGCGAACGAAAATTTTAAATTGTGAAGAATGAAAAAAGGGAATTTAGAATGTATAAGATAATTATAAAAGTCATACACGTACGCACGCACATATGCACAAACGCGCACACATGCACGCACAGACACACCTACAGGTGCACACGCATACGAACGGACGCACGCTCGGAAACACATTTATAAACATATTCATACATACATACATACATATATAACACACACACAAGCGCCGGCACTTGCACACACGCCTATGCACTCAAAACATATATCATACGCGCACGCAAGCATACATTCTCTCTCCCTCTCTCCCCCTCCCCCGACGTCTCCCTCTCGGCCCGCTTCCTCATTCTGCGCCCCCCCCCCCCCCCCCCACATGTCCATCTCCCTCTGATGTCCTTGGCAAAGAAGAGGGTCTCAGCAATATTTAACTCAGGAAATGCAAGAGGAGCAGTTGAGGGCGTGGTGGCCGAGTGGTTAGAGCATCGGACTTTGGATTGGTCGACAAATTCAGGTTCGGGGGTTCGAGTCCCGGCCGGCGCGTTGTTCCCCTTGGCAAGGAACTTTACCTTGATTGCCTCCGTGGCCACGTGTGTGTTTGTCATGTGTTTGTCCTTGTCTGTTGTTTCTATGTATATATGTGTGTATAATTTGTGTGTGAATTTCAAAATGGAAAATAGAAATGTCAAGTGCGAATAGAAATCGATAGAAAAAAAAAAAGAAAAGGGCGAAAGTTGAAAATAGTGAAGAAAATGCAATAGAAATCAAAACAATGTGAAAGAAAAAGTGCGAAATAAAAGTGAAAAATTAGAGAAAAAGGCGGTGAACTGCTATGTAGAAAATAATAAAAAAGCGATAGAAAATAAAGTAAATATGAAAAGAAAAGCGAGAAGAAATTTAAAAATATAAAGAAAAATGAAAAAGTGCGAAATTCCGTAAATTTCTCTTTTTAAACGAAAAGTGTGTGTAGTAGATTACGAAATAAAGTGAAGAGGTGCGGAATAAAAGTAGAAAAAATAGTATGCGATGTAACCAAACGAGACAAGGCTGCTGAGATGGGTGCTCAAACCCTCACTGTGCAAAGTTGCCCAGTTGCTACATGCGTGCCGGTCTGCAGGCACACTGGACGGTATGTGTGTATAAGAAAAGCAAAAGAGGATAATAAGGCGACAAATGATAAACAGAATAATAAAATCTTCAATTGTCCGACAGATATTCAAATCTAAAACATATCTATGGAGAAAAGAAATAAGAAATGTGTGAATGTATAAAATAATGAAAGCGGGAAACAAAAATGTGCGTTCTTAATACAACAAAATAATTATATAAAATTAGGAATTGTAAAAAAAGGTTTAATACTATGAAAAGATGTGAGCTGGGTATGAGGCTGAACTACATCCAGCTGTGAACAGGTGTCTTTCGCCTTCCTCAGGATGTTTCCATTAATTACAGCTACCTTCGGGCCTCCCTTGGACACGGTGCTGTACCGACGAAATACAAGATAACGGGAGTAGGAAGGGAAACTAAGGGAAAAGGGAAAGAGTGGAAGGAAGAGAGAAGAGGGAAAGGAACTAATTGAGTGGGAGTGAAGTGAAAATGAATAAATGAATAATAATGGTAAATAAACTGCGAAGTGATAATGCAAAGGGTGATCATAGTAATTTGAGGAAATAAGAGAAGCGAAGCCAACGGAAAAGGAAAGGGAGAGAATTATGTGTGTAACAAAAAAGTAAATAATATGAAAAATCGTGAGCTGGGTATGAGGCTGAACTACATGCAGCTGTTATCCTGGGTCTTTCGCCCTGCTTTGGACATATTAATCGATTAAATACATTAAATACAGCTACCTCCGGGCCGCCATTGGGCAAGGTGCAGCGCCCGCATGCCTCGCTATCAGAGGTGCGTTAATCCATGGAATGCAGGCGGTAGATAGAGCTGGAAGAGAGATAGAGCAGGAAGAGAGATAGAGCTGGAAGAGAGATAGAGCTGGAAAGAGATAAAGCTGGAAGAGAGATAGAGCAGGAAGAGAGATAGAGCTGGAAGAGAGATAGAGCTGGAAAAGAGATAGAGCTGGAAGAGAGATAGAGCTGGAAGAGAGATAGAGCTGGAAAAAGAGATAAAGCTGGAAGAGAGATAGAGCTGGAAGAGAGATTGAGCTGGAAGCAGATTGAGGACATCCCAACTTGTGGTCGCAGTGTCTAAGATAACAAACACAGTAAAGGTACAAGGAGATAACTGCTAAATCTAACTAGTGCGTAAAATATTAAAGCGACAATGATGATTATTCTTGTTTTTACCATTCTTCTTTTTGTTATTATATTTTTTTATTAGATTTTTATTAGCATGACTAGTATTATCTTCATAGTTCTTATTATTTTTATATATTATTAATACTGTAACTATTATCATTATCCTTATTATGTTATCGTTATTATCATTATTATTACCATTGCCATTTCTTTCTTTCTTTATTATTATTATTATTATCATTTTTATTATTGAAAAACCTATTCTGTGTCTTTATGAGAAATGGCATCGGCGTCAGAGAATCTCATGGCACTAAAGAGAAGGATATAAAGGGAAAACAGTTAACAGGAGAGGGACATTCATTGATAAGATGCTATTGCGTATCGTATGTGAAAAGGAATAATTTCTAAACACAGAGAGAGAGAGGGAGAGAAATATATAGAGAGAAATGGGGAGGGGGCGTTGAGGACAGGAGACAGAGAGAGGAGAGGAAGAGAGAGAGGAGAGAGCAAGGGGGGAGGAGGGAGAGATACAGAGACAAGAGAGAGAAATAAAAAGAGAAAGAGAGAGAGTAAGGGAAATGAAGGAAAGGGAGAGAGAGACAAACAGAGAGATACATATAGTGAGTGCAGGGGAAGAGAGAGAAAGTGAATTGCTTTTGCGTAACAATACGATAGAATAAATGTAATTATTCACTTCTAACGTGTCTTAATGACCGCAAGCAAAATTAGCGTTTCCTCCAGGCAGATCATCTCTTACTCCCCAAGCGTCCAGCGTTGTGTGAGGCAGACATCACCACCACGACACGGTCTTTTTCTCTCATTCCTAGTGCTACAAACTTCATGCCTCTCTTAACGTAATTTGCGAATCAGTTTCGTGTTTTAATACATAAAAAACAAATGATTTTTGTTACTTAACGAGAAAAATCGAAAAGGTAAGATAACTGTAATAGGTGAAGGAAGAAAAGGTAAACTATAAATAAACTTTCAATGGAACATATACATGTATCAAAAAAAAACAATCAAGGAAAGGCAAAATCAGGAAAATAAAATCTAAAATCTAAAATAGCAAAAGACACAGAAAAGATAAAAGTGTGACGTAGCCAGTATAACAAGAATCCGATATAGAAACAAGAAAGGGGTGTAAAAAAAAAAAAAAAGGATAAAGACGACCAAAGAAAGAATAAAAAAAAAAAAAGAATGTGAACTACCAAAAAAGGTAATTGAAGTGGAAAAGGGAAACAAAGGAAAAGAGAAGATGGAGAAGGAATGACGTAGAAGAGGGAAAGGGGAGGAAATACAGGGGAAGGGAAGACAATAAGAGAACAATAATGATGAGAAATATGTAAAATGAAATGGTGAATCGCTTAAACAAAATTACAATAAGCTAAGGGAAAGTGGGAAGGAATGGGAGGGGAGAAAATAATATAATAATAAAATGCATAACATATAGAATGGAAATAAGAGAGAAAGGGGATGAGAGAGAGAGAGAGAATAAAATATATCAAACAAATTGAAAATACAGCAATTTAGAGTCACATATGAAAGCGACAGATGATATTGTTTCTGTTTTTATCATTGTTATTATATTTGTTATTGCTATTATATTTTTTCATTATCATCGTCCTTGTTATGAATTGCGTTACTATTGCAATTTTTATCATTATTACTATCATTGACAATTTTATAATTTTCTCATCAGTATTACACACACGTACACATACGCATACGTACAAACACTAACACATACAGGCATGCACACAGAAATATTCGTACGCACGCACACACACATACAAATGCGGACAGACAGACACACGCACGGAAACACATTCACACACAAACACACACATGTGCATACACACAGAAACGCACACACATCACACATACTCAGGAGCACACACGTTCATATGCACGCATACATAAACACAGACACAAAACACAACAAACACCTATGAAATCACAGACGTATTGGTAAACGCACATGTACACATACACTCTTTATCTCTCTCTCCCCCCCCCTCCCTACCCTCTCTTCTGCAACACGTGCAATCGAGGGCGTGGTGGCCGAGTGGTTAGAGCATCGGACTTTGGATTGGTTGACAGATTCAGGTTCGGGGGTTCGAGTCCCGGCCGGCGCGTTGTTCCCCTGGGCAAGGAACTTTACCTTGATTGCCTCCGTGGCCACGTGTGTGTCTTTGTATGTCTATATCTATGTAAGTCCATTTGTGTGTCAAATGATTATATAGATATACAATGTCTCCTATGAATTTTAATATGTATGTAAAGATGCGCGTAACAGAACTCGAAAAGGTAAAAAAAAAAAAAAAAAAAAAAAAAAAAAAACAGCAAGAGGAACAAGAGGAAAACCCGAAGAAACAAAATCTGCAACCATGCAAAAAAAATTACGAAGGAAAATAGAAAATGAGAAAAGGAAAAGCGAAAATATGAAATGTAGATGTGTTGATAATGCGAGAAAATGCCAAAGGCAAGGAAAAATTGGTAGGAAAAGTGGAATAAAACTGCGGAACGAAAGTGAAAAAATAGATAAAAAAAGAAATAAAAGTGTAAAAAAGAAGAGAAATATGCGAAATAAAAGTGAAATATGTAGATATTTGTAGCAAGTTTAACCAATATAAGTATATGTCAGACTTACGCCATATACGGAAATGTGTCTAATTTGTAAAATCAAAAGGTGAGTAACCATAAAAAAGACAAAGGAAGAAGAACAAGAAGTGGAACAATCGAAGAAGTAGAAAATGAATAATGTGATATGTGTGTGCAAAAGGAAAACGGAAAATAAGGCGAGACATGATAACCCTGAAGAAAATCGTTTGTTGTGCAACAGAAAACAGTGCGATACAGAAAAAATGTATATAATAATGATAGACGAGAGAAATGAAAAATGAAAATAAATCTGGCATGTTCCTAGCATAACAAATGTGCTATAATAAGCGAAACAAGAACAACAAGAAACAATCAGAAGCAGAAAGTATGAAAGCATGCGATATAAATATATAATATATATATAAATATATAAATATATAATGCGATATATGCAATAAACAAGAAAACGGAGAATGAGAGGAAAAAGTCAGTCGAGATGATATTCGAAATAGGAATCGATAGAGAAATCGATAGTGAAAATTACGAAAGAAAAAGTAGTGTAGAAAATACTGGTAGAAGTACGATAGAAGTTCAGGTTTGGAATGTGTGTAAAATGTAGAATCGAAAAGGCAATAAGAAAAGAGAACAAGTAGAACAATCGAATAAGGGGAAAGTAGAAATAAAGGGAAAGTACATGCGATATAAAGTATATGTGTGTATGGAAAACAAAAGGTAAGAAAAGCGTCAACTGTGACAAATAAAAAAAGTAAATGTACAGTGTATAAAAAAGAGATAGAATGCGAAATAAACAAGAAAAAAATATATGTGCGACATTACTAATATATTCACAAAATCAGATAGACACACTAAAGCACACACACACCGACACACGTACACACACACACATACACACACCGCAAGGAAGCGCATTCACACAGACACACTCACATACACACACACACACGTGTAGGCAGTTACACACAACCATGCACGTATGATGTCCTTGGCAGAGGAGGGGTCTTGGCAACATTTAAAGACCTGCAACATTTGCAATCGAGGGCGTGGTGGCCGAGTGGTTAGAGCATCGGACTTTGGATTGGTCGACAAATCCAGGTTCGGGGGTTCGAGTCCCGGCCGGCGCGTTGTTCCCCTGGGCAAGGAACTTTACCTTCATTGCCTCCGTGGCCATGTGTGTGTCTGTGTATGTCCTTGTCTGTCTGTTTCTATATATGTATGTGTGTATATATGTGTGTGTATTTCTCGTATAATTTGTGTGAATTTCATAAATATTCTGAGCGAAATAGAAAATATAAATGTGTCACAGTGCGAATAGAAATCGATAAAAATGTGAAAAAAAGAAAATGCGAAATTTGAAGAAAAGATAGTGAAGAAAATGCGATATAGAAAAATTATGAGAAAGAAAAAGTGTGCGAAAATGCGATATAGAAAAAAAAATATGAGAAAGAAGGTGTGCGAAAAAAAGTGAAAAATTAGTGAAACAGGCGGTGAAGTGCGATAGAAAATGTAAATAAAAAGGAATAGACGCGAGAAGAAATTTACGAAATATAATGAAAAAGTGCGAAATTCCGTAATTTTCTTACTTTTTAAATGAAAAATTGAAGGAAATTACGAAATAAAGTGGTGCGGAACAAAAGTAGAAAAAATTAATGCGATTTAGCTCTTCAAACAGATACGAAATATTCTGTGATGCGATAAGAATACGATATTATAAAAAGTACGTTATGCATAGAAATGGGTAACATGTAAAGTCGAAAAGTAAATAACTAATGAGCGTAGAAAAAAGAGCGTGGAACAATCGAATAACAAGAAAAAGTATAAAATACATGTGTATAAGGAAATTTAGAATATAAAGGAATAAAGTATATATGTACAAGAAAAAACATAGCAAGTCGACAAATGACAAACAGAGTAAGAAAATCGTCAGTTGTGCGACAGGAATCCTAATGGAAAACATTACTGTGGAGAAAAGAAATAAGAAATGTGTGAATGATAAAAGTGGGAAAGAAAAATGTGCGGTTCTTAATACAAAATCATATAAAATTAGGAATAAATTGTAAAAAAGGTTTAAATACTGTGAAAAGATGTGAGCTGGGTATGAGGCTGAACTACATCCATCTGTGAACATGTCTTTCGCCTTGCATCGTTGTGTGTTACCATCAGTTACAGCTACATCCGGGCCTTCCTTGGGCAAGGTACTGTACCCGCATGCCTCCCCATAATGGTTACGTGACACCATGGAATGCAGGCGGTAGATAGAGCTGGAAGAGAGATAAAGCTGGAAGCAGATTGAAAGTATTTCAACTTATGGTCGCAGGTCTAAGATGTCAGGCAGAGAATCTGAAATGAGGCAACGGCTGAGATCAACGTCCAGGAAGGACACTGCTCCTACGGGAGAGAATGGGCGGGGGGGGGTCACTCTGGTATTATCTCATAGTCACAAAAAAGAGAGAGAAAAATAATCTAAAACCAATGTCATTATCTAATACGGCACTTTCCGACGTCGACGAGATAGAAGATAACTGGAGTGGGAGGGAGAAACTAAGGGAAAAGGGAAAGAGCAGAAGGAAGAGGGACAGGAAATAATTGAGGGTGGGAGTGAAGGAAGGGGAGACAATATTAGAGTAATTATAAGAAAATTATAGAAAATAGAAAGATAAATCCTTGGTCCCTAACCAAAAAAGTGCAAAAAAGAAAAATCCTATTCTGTGTCTTTATGATAAATAACATCTCCGCCAGAGGATCTAATGGTACTAAAAGGAAGTGAAAGGAAAGCAGATAAGAGGATAGGGACATTTACTGATAAGATGCAATACGTAACGTATGTGAAAAATTATTTCTAAACACCGAAAGGGAGAGAGAGAAACAAAAAAAGATAGGGAAGGAGATGGAGAAAGAGACCGAAAAGTTGAGGGACATGGAATAGAAAAGAGAGAGATAACTAGAGAGCAAGGGGGGGCGAGAGAGAGTAAGAGGGGGAAGATAGAGAGAGAAAGAGAGAGAGGGGTAAGGTGGAGAATGAAGGAAGGGGAGAGAGAGACAGACAGACAAAGAAAGAGATAGAGAGAGATGAGGGGATGAAAGAGAGAAAGTGAATGAGTACTTTTTCGTAACAGAACAACAGAACAGATCTAACTCCTCACTTCCAACGAGTCTTGATCACAACAGTTCCTGCAAAACCAGCATTTTCTCCAGGCAGATCATCTCTTACTTCCTAATCGTTCAGCGTTGTGTGAGGCAGACATCATCACCAAACTTCCGGTTTATCTCTCAACGGAATTTGCGAATCAGTTTCGTGTTTCAATACATGAAGAAAATCAAAAGAGGATTAGCGTGATTTTTGTTTCTTAACTCAGACAAAAGATCGAAAAGGTAAGACAACTGTAGTAAGTGACGGAAGAAGAAAGTAAACTATAAGTAAACATGCAATAGAACGTATATGTGCATAAAAGAAAACGATCAAAGAAAGGCAAGAACAGAAGAAAAAAAATCAAAATCAAATTAGCAAACAATATACAAAGAAAAAAAAGTGAGACGTAAAAAAGATTGATAAAAGTGCGAATCGATACATAACTGAACTCTTGAAGAATTATTTGACATAATTATTACAAATGATATAGAAAAAACTACCTTGCTGATATATAAACCGGCATACCAACGCTAAACGAGCATAGCAATTTCTGTCTGTCGGCATTTTGATAATAAAACTCCAAAGCGCAAGGGCAAGAATAAGCTTGAAATATTTCCTTTGACGACAGATAGCGATTACTGAAAAAATTGGTCCGGTTCTTTGTTTAACAATGATGAAAAATAAAGAAATAAAAAACTGTTTGGATAATATTATAATAATGTATTATTGATAATATTTGTATTTATGTTTGTATTGGTTCCTATCTATACAGTAAATATAATCCCACATGATGGATATGATCAAATAAATATATTCATTTTTTTCTGTTTAAATAGTGGTTTAGCTGTGATTATATTTAAATCTCGCTGTGTCTAGTTCTGTGTATATGTTACATGATTGGCCGAAGGAATCTAAAAGATTATGTGTAACGCTCGCTGATTGGTGGAATCACTTTACCAGAGCCCTCTGTTGGCTGCCGTTAGAAAGAGTCGATTTACGACTGTGACTCAGCGTCCAAATTACCATTTCTATGTTAGTAAATCCGGCCCCGGCTGGCGCGTTGTTCCCCTGGGCAAGGAACTTCACCTTGATTGCCTCCGTGGCCACGTGTGTTTGTGTCTGCCTATATCTGTGTATGTCCATGTCTGTGTATCAAATGACTATATAAATATACAATATCTCTTGTGAACTTCAGTTTGTATGTAAACATGCGCGTAACAACTTGAAAAGGTAAGAATAAAAAGCCCAGCAAGAGAAACAAAGGAAAACCCCGAGGAAACAAAAAATATGGAAGCATGTGATTAAAAAAAAAAAAAAAAAAAAAAAATCACAGGAAAACAGAAAATGAGAAAAGAAAAGGCGTAAATAGAAAACGTAGATGAGTCAACAATGCGATAAAATGCGAAATAGGAAGTGTTAGAAAAATCGATAAGAAAAAGTGAAAAGTAGAAAATGTTGAAATTTTAATGAAAATGCGATATAGAAAATAAAATGCATTGTAGCTAATATCACAACGATATAAATATAGGTAAACTGTGAAAAAAGATTCGGAATATGTATAAAAGAAAAATTAAAACGTACGCCATATATGGAAATGTGTCTAATTAGCCATAAAAAAAGAAATAAGAAGACGTTGAACAATCAAATAAGTAGATATTGCATAATGTGATATAAAATATGTGAATAAGGAAAACAGAAAATAAGGCGAGACAAAAATGCTTAAGAAAATCGTTAATCGTGCGACAGAAAGTGAAATCATGCAATGGACATAATAATGGTAAGTCGTAAAATTACGTATGCGATGTGTTTAGAATGTAGAATCGAAAAGGGAATAAGAGAAGAGAATAAGTAGAACAATCGAATAAGTAGAAAATAGATAACATGCGATATAAAGTATATGTGTATGGAAAGCAGAAAATAAGAAGAAAATGGAAAAGAGAATCGTCAATTGTGAAAAATAAGCAAAGTAAATATACGATGTAAAATAATGATAAATGTGCGAAAAAAATAAATGTGCGACAATCCTAATATAACAATGTATAAAACAAGGTGCGTGCACGCACACTCAAAGGCAGTTAGACACACTAACGCACACAAACAGATACACACGTACGCACACACACATACACGCATAAATGCACACATGCACGCACAGATACCTAGTGATTCACACGCATGCAAACGGACGTACGCACGGAAACGCATTGACACATATACATACATACATATATATATATATATATATTATATATATATAATATATATATATATATATATATACACACACACAAGTGCAGAAACACACCATGCACTCATAGAAGTATTGGCATACGCACAAGTACACGTACATTTGCATATACACACGTACACTCCCTCCCCCCCCCCTTCCCTACCCTCTCCTCTCCGCCCCCTATCACTCTCTTTTCCTCCCTCCCTCCCTCCCCCCACTTGCCCCCCCCCCCCCCCCCCACGTCTCCATCTCTCTCTGATGTCCTTGGCAGAGGAGGGGATCTCAGCAACATTTAAAGGTTTTTTGCAATCTGTGCAATCGAGGGCGTGGTGGCCGAGTGGTTAGAGCATCGGACTTTGGATTGGTCGACAAATCCAGGTTCGGGGGTTCGAGTCCCGGCCGGCGCGTTGTTCCCCTGGGCAAGGAACTTTACCTTGATTGCCTCCGTGGCCACGTGTGTGTCTGTGTTGTCTATATCTGTGTATGTCCTTGTGTCTGTCTCTATGTGTGTGTATCTGATATGTCTCGTATAATTTGTATGTGTGAATTTCAGAAAATTCTGAGCGAAAAGAAAATATAAATGTGTAAACAGTGCGAATGGAAAACGATAGAAAAGAGCGAAAAGAAATTGAAGTGAAATTACGAAAAGGAAATGCGATATAGAAAATAAAAAAAAATATGTGAAAGAAAAAGTGCGAAATAAAAGTGAAAAATTTGTGAAGTGCGATGTATAAAACATAAATGCGATAGAAAAATAAAGTGAATATGAAAAGAAGCGAGAAGAAATTTACGAAATATGAAAAAAGTGAAAAAGTGCGAAATTCCGGAATTTTCTTACTTTTTAAATGAAAAAAGTGTGAAGGAAATTACGAAATAAAGTGGAGGTGCGGAATAATAGAAAAAAATATGCGCGCTGTAGCTCTTCAAACAAAGATACGAAATATACTGTGAGGCGATAAGAATACGATATTATAAAAAGTACGTTATGCATAGAAATGGTAACATGTAAAATCGAAAAGTAAATATGATCGTAGAAAAATGAGCAATTGGAACAATCGAATAACAGAAAATAATGTATAAAAATATATGTGTTTAATGAAATGTAGAATGCAAAAGTATAAAGTATATGTGTGTATAAGAACAAAAGAGGATAATGGTTATTCACAATAAAAAAATAAAATAAATTAAAAATCAACCCCAATGTCAGTATCTGATACGCTTTTCCGACGTCGACGAAACAATAACTGGAATGGAGGGGAAACTAAGGGAAAAGGGAAACAGCAGAGGGAAGAGGAAAAGGAAATAATTGAGGGTATGAGTGAAGGAGGGGGAGACAATAACAGAATAATGACAAGAAAATAATAAAAATTAGAAAGAAAAATCCCGGGTCCCTCACCGAAAAAAAAACATTGCGTAGTAATAATGCAAAATCTGAGGAAATAGGAAGAGCGAAGCGAATGGAAAGAAAAAGGAGAGAAGGAAAGGGATGACGGGGGGGGGGTGAAGGGGAGGGAGAAAGGAACAGAATAGTAATATGATAAGAAAATGATAGAAAATAAAAGAATGGGAGAGAAAGACGGAAAGCCTTGAGGGAGTGAAAAGGAGAGAAAATTATAGGGTAATAGTGAATAGGAAGAAAACGACAAAATAATAAGTTAGAAGAGAGAGATTTCATATAATACAAATAAAATGATAAATTAAGATAGAAACTACTAAATATAAAAGCGACAACGAATATTATTCCTGTTTTTTATAATTCTTCTGTTTATAATTTTTTATCATCTAGTATTTATTAATTATTATTATATTATTATTATTATTATATATATTACAATTATATTTTATTATTATATATTAATTATTATTATTATTATTATTATATTATTATTCATTATTATTACCATTATCATTTCTTTTTCTTATTACTGTTATCATTATTATCATCATTAATATTATCACTTTTATTCGAACACCTATTCTGTGTCTTTGTGGGAAATGACATCGGCGTCAGAGAATCTCATGGCACTAGAAAGAAGGAAATGAAGGAAAACAGATAAGGCGATAGGGTCATTTCTTGATAAGATGCTCTACGTATCGTTTGTGAAAATTAATGATTTCTAAATACGGAGAGAGAAAGAGAGAGAGAGAGAGAGATGGATGGGGAGGGGGAGGGAGAGCGAGAGCGAAAGGTTGAGTGACAGGGAGTAGAAGAGAGAGAGAGAAGAGAGAAGAAAAGATAGGAGGGGGGGAGAGAGGGGGGGGGGGGGCGAGAGAGAGAGAGGGAGGGGGAGAGTGAGAAAGAGAGAGAATGAAGGGTTAGGAGGAGAATGAAAGAAAGAAAGAGAGAAGAGTGAGAAAGGAAAGAGAGAAGTGAATAAGTGTTTTTCCGTAACAATACAACAGAATAGATCTAATTCCGAATTGGCGAATCAGTTTCGTGTTTCAATACATGAAAAAGTCTTTTCAAAGCTCATAAGAAATCTAGGATTAGCATGATTTTTGTAACAACGACAAAAGATCGAAAAGGTAAGATAACTGTAATAAGTGAAGGAAGAAGTAAGTAAACTATGGATAAACATGCAATAGAATGTGTGTATGAAAGAAAACAACATACAATCAAAGAAAGGCATGAACAGAAAAAAAAAAAAAAAAAAGACATAGAAAAAGACATAAGAAAAATTTCTAAAAGTTCGAAATGAAAAATAAAGATAAAAGCGTGACGTGCCAATATAAAAATGCGATATAAGAAACAAGAAAGGGTGTGAAAAAGAATAAAGATGACGCAAAGAGAAATGTGAAAAACAAAAACAAAAAAAATGTGAGCTAACCAAAAGATAATTGGAGTTGGAAGGAAAACAAAGGAAAAGAGATGGAGAAGGAATGACGTAGAAGAGAGAAGGGGAGGAAATACAGAGGGAGGGAGACAATAAGAGAACAATAATGAGAAGAAATATACAAAATGAAATGGCTGAATCGCTTAAACAAAATAGATTATAATAAGCTAAGGGAAAGAGGGAAGGAAGGGGGGAGAAAATGATAGAATAATAAAATGAAGAACATAGACTGAAAATAAAAGAGAGAACAGGGATGAGATACAGAATAAATAAAATCCAATTAAAGATACGCATTAGAGTCAGATAGAAAGCTTTTCATAATGATAATGAAGTAATCATTAATACTATCACCATTGTTATCAATTATTACTATTATTTTTATTATCTGATTGTTTAGATATTATGCATCATATTTATTATATTATTAGTACTATACTATTATCGTTATTGGTTTTTGTTATGCATTGTTATTTGTTAATTATCTTATCGTTGTTCATTAATATTAGTATTATAGTCATCATCACTTTTTCTATTTTTGGTAGTATTACTAACCTTTATCATAATCATATTATTATTATTTACTTTTATATTCATTCATTATCAATATTATTATTGAATTATTAATTAATCGTTTATTATCATTGTCCGTTATTTTCTAATCATGCATTGTCATTGGTCATTTATTTGATTTTTTTTTTATATGATTGTTTACTATTACTATTATAATGATTATTATAAACACTTATAACTAACATTAATCAGACTATATCTCAATGTCAAGACTATCTATTATAGTTATAATCATCGTTATCATCCTCATTATCCGTTTCATCTTTAATTATCATTTATTTTCATTTTCTTTATTATCGTTATTGTTTTTATCATCTATCATATCAATTATCATTATTAACATTTTACTACATTACTCTATTATTGTTATTATATTGTCATTATTATCAGTTTATTATTATCATTATTATTTGTTATTGCTATTATATTTTCATCATTATGGCCATTGTTATCATATGCGTTATTATCGCAATTTTTTTTTTAAGCATTTTAATTTTTATTCATTGTCAATTTTACAATTCTATCATTTAGTATTACCACATACATACGCATACAACGCACACAGATACATTCGTACGCAGCACACACAACATATAATACGCACACAGAGACCCACCTTGTGCACACGCATACAGACACACGCACGGGAAACACATTCACACCCAAACACACACACATGTGCATACACAAACAAACGCACACACCATATCACACATACACAGGACCCACTACTACACACGCATAGACAAAAACAGCAGCAAAACACAACACAAATATATATGACGTATTCGTAATCGCACATGCATACATCTGGCTCTCTCTATCTCTCCCCCCCCCCCCTCCCGACAAATTCAGGTTCGGGGGTTCGAGTCCCGGCCGGCGCGTTGTTCCCCTGGGCAAGGAACTTTACCTTGATTGCCTCCGTGGCCATGTTTGGGTCGCTGTATGTCTGTATCTGTCCATGTCTATGTGTATCAAATGACTATATAGATATACAACGTCTCGTGAAAATCAATATGTACGTAAACACGCGCATAGCAGCTCGAAATGGCAAGTCCAGCAAGATGAAAGCCGAAGAAATAGAAAATATGGAACTATGCGATAAAAGTACAAAGGGAAACAGGAAAAGAGAAAGAAAAGAAAATATAGATGCATTGATAATGTGATAAATTGCGAAATAGGAAGTAATAGAAAATCGATAGAGAAAAGTGGGATAAAATTGCGGAATAAAAGTGAAACAAGTAAAAACGAAGCTGCGAAATATTATAAAAGAGAAAAAAGTGCGAAATAAAAGTGAAATATGTAGAACATTTTTATGAAAATCGGATATAGCAAATAAAATGCATTGTAGCAAATATAACACCAATATAAGTAAACTTTGAAAAAAAAAATAAAATAACTTACGCCATGTTTTTAATTTTGTAAAATCGAAAAGGTGAAGTAACCAAAAAGAAGAGAAAAGAAGAATAAGAAGTAGAAACATGGAAGAAGTAGAACATGAATAATGTGATATAAAATGTGTGCAAAAGGGAAATAAGGCGAGACATGAAAGCGCCAAGAAAATCATTTGTTGTGCGACAGAAATTGAAATCGAAAACAGGGTGATACAGAAAAAAAGAAAATAAAAATGCGATGTTTATAATAACGATAAAAGGGAGAAATAAGAAATGAAAATAAATCTGACACGTCCCTAGCATAAAATGTCCTATAATAAGCGAAAACAAGAACAACAAACAATCGAAGAAGCAGAAAATGTGAGACTATATAATAAATATACAATAAACAGGAAAACAGAAAAAAAGAGATGAAGCGAAAATATGTAAACGATAGTGCGTTAATCGTGCTTTAGATTTCGGATTTGAGAGAGAAGTCGATAATGAAAATTGCGAAAGAAAAAGAGAAAATAGAGGTAGAATACGTATATAGTTTATGTATGGAATGTGTATAAAATGTAGAATCGAAAAGGCAATAAGAGAAAAAACAAGGAACAATCGAATAAGGAGAAGCAGATAACGCATAAGCG
>NW_020869436.1:121148-138146 GCF_003789085.1 Penaeus vannamei | reverse complement strand
TCAAATATATTTAAAATTAATAGCAATGAACAAATATTTGGCCGTTTGCTAAGGTGCAGATGCTAAAAAAAGTAGATGAATTAAAATTAAATTTCCGATCATGATGACCGTAATAGTGATGATGATGAAAAGAGCAGGAAATAACGGTAGTGGTGAAATGATAATGATGGTGATGATGATAAATGAAAATTATAATCAATACTAATAATAAGCAAAAGCAAAGAATTAAAGACAACTTACACTTCAGAACGGACAATTAAGAACTTCCCTGTTATATCGCAAAACGTAAACTGAGGTAAAAGAGCAAGTGTGCGAGACTTCAAAGCAATAGCGTACACGTGTTAATGTACCTGTATGTTATATGTTTGTGTGTGTGTGTGTGTGTGTGTGTGTGGAGTATCTAACCCATGCTGCACGTAGAAACCCCATAAACATTTCAGGCTCACTGATGTCACCATGGATTCAAGTGTTCGAGTCAGACGCCCTAAAAAACGTAAACAATCTTGCCAGTTAAAACGCTACTTTCTGTGCCTTTCACATTTGACTTCACTGTTACACAATGGAGGAAAATAATGTTCATCTCTCTTTTTTTCTCACCTAAAAAAACATTAATTACCCTATGTCGGTGTGCATTCCTTTTCTCTGATTGGCGAAATAGCTAGAAATAAAGCATTTGTAATTCACATGATGGCATGAGTCATGTTAAGATGGAGGGACTGAGAGAGAGAGAGAGAGAGAGAGAGAGAGAGAGAGAGAGAGAGAGGCAGACACAGACAGACAGACAGATAGACACAGACAGATGGACAGAGAGGAACAGGCAGACAGACAGACAATGAGAAAGAGGGAAATTAAGGGAAATAATGAACATAAGATAATCATCAACATTATTACTTTCTCACGCAAAAATAACAACAATGATAATAATAAAAATAATGATGATGATAATAACAACAAAAATAAAAACTGAATCTGTTTAGAGAGAGAGAGAGAGAGCGAGAGATAGAGACAGAGAGAGGAGGAGAAAGTAAGGGAGAAAGAGAAACAGGCAGACAGTCAGACAGAGAGAAAAAGGGCTGTCTAAGCCCGAGCGAAATTCCTTCTCATCTCCCCCGGGCCCACACTTTCTCCAGCATTTCAGTGGAGATTTCGCAAGCACATTTCCGGCGCTCATTCTGGCGGTTAATGTCTGCCGAGAAGACTAATAGGATTTTCTAACTTCAGCCTTTTCATTTTACTGTTTTGATTAGATTTAGATAAAATGCTAGGGAATTCAGACAAAATGTTAGGGAATTTAGACAAAATGCAAATGTTGGGAATTCAGACAAAATGTTGGGGAATTCAGACAAATGTTGGGGAATTCAGACAAAATGTGGGATTCAGACAAAATGTTGGGAATTCAGACAAAATGTTGGGGAATTCAGACAAAATTCAGGACAAAATGTTGGAATTCAGACAAAAATGTTAATTCAGACAAAATGTTGGGAATTCAGACAAAATGTGGGGAATTCAGACAAAATGTTGGGAATTGTTGGGAATTCAGACAAATGTTGGGGGAATTCAGACAAAATGTTAGGGAATTTAGACAAAATGTTAGGGAATTCAGACAAAATGTTAGGGACATGTTAGGGAATTCAACAACAAATGTTAGGGAATTCAGACAAAATGTCAGACAAAATGTTAGGGAATTTAGACAAAATGTTGGGGGCAAAATGTTGGGGAATTTAGGCAAAATGTTGGGGACAAAATGTTGGGGAATTCAGACAAAAGGGGAATTCAGACAAAAGTTGGGGAATCAGACAAAATGTTGGGGAATTCAGACAAAATGTTTTTGGGGAATTCAGACAAAATGTTGGGAATCAGACAAAATGTTGGGGAATCAGACAAATGTTGGGGAATTCAGACAAAATGTGGGGAATTCAGACAAAATGTTGGGGAATTCAGACAAAATGTTGGGGAATTCAGACAAAATTTGGGGAATTCAACAAAATGTTAATTCAGACAAAATGTTGGGGAATTCAGACAAAATGTGGGGAATTCAGACAAAATGTTGGGGAATTCAGACAAAAAATGTTTGGGAATTCAGACAAAATGTTAGGAATTCACTGATAATGAGTGTCGTTATTAAATGGCAATATTGATAATGAAATCGGGGATAATGAGGATCACTGATAATGAGGCGTCTCCCGCGCTGCGTCGGCCCGCCTTCGGAAACACTAATCGCCAAGGGTCACACGCCGCGCAGGGGCTTGTAGCCCTCGGAAAAAAAATGGCGGCGGGCCAGGCCGACTGCCTTGGCTGCCCGCAAAGGCGCCGGGCTGCACCGCTCTGGCATCGCCGGAATTCTCGGCTGTGTGCAACGCCGACTGATGATGAGTGCCATTGTTAGATGGCAATGATGATATGAGGGGTCATCGGGGATAATGAGGATCACTGATAATGTGCCGTTATTAGATGGTAATAATGATAATGTGATTGATGGGTCATCGGGGAGGAGGGGAGGAGGGTGTAGCGGCCGTATAAGAAAGAAAAGACTCGCAAGATAGGAAAATATCTCACTGCCACCACCCATTTAATACGTATGGGAACGTTAGTGTAATGGTTGTGAGGTGATAGTGTAAAGAAGAGTGTAAGGAACGGAAAGATAGGGAGTGTATGTGTGTGTGTGTGAGAGAGAGAGAGTGTGTACATGTAGTGTGCGAGAGTACGGTAGACGTGTCTAAGCCGAGAGGAGACGTGAAGATCTCCCGGACGCAGATTGGTCCCGCGATGCTTATGCGCATGATGATACTAGTCTATTTCTTCTTCCTTTTACAACCTTGTCTCACCCATTGACTACAGTACTGCGAGGGGTCTAAACAATCTTAAAATATTATTAATTTATTAAAACTTAAAAACATAAGAACATTAAGAAATAAAACAAACGGATTTGAACATAAAAGCAGACGAACTTGAACATAAAACACTAATAAAACTAGAACACTGACATAAAACACACTAAAAAAAAACACACAAAACAAACGTAAAACACACTAAAAACACAAACACTGGTAAAACAAAAAAAAAAAAACACGTAAATGCAAGGACATTAAAATACTTTTGAGGCACCGGGTCTTATTATATCACTGAGCTTTACTAAAAAAATCACGAATGTCTCCTGATACCTTAACCGATAACACGACCACTTAGCTCTCGAGAAAGCCCATTCCGGGGTTCCTCACCAACGTCTGGCCTCCTGTGACCCAAGAGCAATCCCCTATTTTTGCCTCTTCTGTTCCTCTTTAACTCTGTGGCGCGAAATAGTAATTGAGGAGTTGAATCTCTAAAGTTATTAATATCTTTAAAAACAACATTAGAAAACTAAAATTAATAAATTAAATACTTAAAAGGATCATAAAAGAACTAAAATAATAAATAGTGAATTAAATAAAAGATAAAACACGTGATCATTCCTCGTTCACTTTTTCTGCCACTTATGTATAATGGTTCCTTGCATTTAGGTGGAATAATAAAACACATTTAAAAAGAATGTTTAAAACAATAAAACAGAAAAAATAAACAATAAAAGAAAGGAGGAGTGTGGCGCTTTCCTTCCCTTGTGCCCCGTTTTCTATGCAGGTGGGTAGCCTCGGGGCGAATTCGCGGCATCCTCACCCCGCGGAGATAAAAACACTGCTGTTATTGCCCTTAGATATATTTTCAGATTTCCTTTTGTTGCCTGTGGGAGAGTGATAATGAGAGGGGGTTTTGATGACATTTGCGTCGTGGTCACGGCAAAAACACGTGATTCACGACAACTCCTCCCCCTACAAGCGCGGCAACTCAGGGTTGGCGTGCTACGGACTGCAAAACAGCTGCTCCTGCGGCATTTTTGATGCTGGAATAAGGGCATTGACGAGGCGTTCAGCTTACCAGGCACAACCAGGACTTAGACTGCGAAAAGGAGAGAATTATCTTAATAAGGTTTTACACAGAATTGATTCATGTAATTTAGTGAAGCAAAGCGAAAAGACCATATGGTGCACACAACCTGATGACTGACTCCCCATAAGTAAACAGAACTCACGACCGTGCCTGGAGTGCATACTACTCATCCTCGTCGGTGTCCGATCCTCCTCGTTGTGCTAGTCCAGAGGGACCAGGTACAGCAAGGTCTTCATAGTCTTCTCCCTCGTCATGGTCATTTTCGTGATCGTCAGCGGGTTCGTCTGGATCCTGCGTCTCATCCCTCGGTGCTTCCGGGAATTCGAACTCCTCTCGTGGGACATACCTTCTCAGCTGATTAATATGGCACTTCAGCTCCTTACCAGGTGTGTAGGGGTCCTGTACGACGTAATTTACTGGCCCCACCTTCTTCAAGACACGGACAGGCCTACTCCATCGTGGCGCCAGCGCTGCGACACGGTGCGGGCGTCTCGGGCGTATGATGCGCACCAGCACGAGGTCTCCGACCTCGGGACTGAATCTCCGTCTCACTTTCCTATTATAGTCTCGAGCCCATCTCTCCCTCGAATTTCTCGTGGATTCTACCGCAGCTTCGCGGGCCTCGCGTAGTCTCACACGCAGCATCCTCGCGGCATCCTCATCTAGGTCCTGGTAGTTTGTTAAGATGGCTGGAAAATAACTGTCCCGTCCGGTTAATAGATAAAGAGGAGTTTGATTTACACTCCTGTGTATGGCAGTATTGAGTGCAAGACGTACGTGCGGTATCAGTTTGTCCCAGTCCTGTGGGTGCTGTCCTATGATCATGGCCAGAGAGTCTTTCACGACTCTGTTTACTCTCTCCACCATACCATTTGCCTGAGGGTGATAACTCGTGGTATGCATAGTTTTCACCTTTAAGATTTCACACACCTGTTTAAAGAGATTATTCACAAATTCACCCCCATTGTCCGTAAGTATCGCCCTTGGAGGACCAAACAAAGTAAAATAATGGTCGACAAATGCGTCAGCCACCGACTCTGCACCCTTATCGACTAATGGTACCATCTGCAAAAACCTCGAGAAATGATCAACTATGACTAATACATATCGATGACCTCTAGCAGAAGGAACCATGTCAATCAGATCAGCCGACACTCGCTCGAGAGGCTGAAACACATCCGGCATGGATGCGAGAGGAGCTTGCCTGGAAACCAAACCTTTCCTCCTCTGACATTCATTGCATGCTTGCACAAACTTCCGCACCTCTGACAACATCTGAGGGAAATAGTAGCGATCTCTGAGCCTACAGTAGGTACGAAAAATACCAGGATGGGCAGCTGATCTATCACAGTGAGATAATTCAAGAACCTTGTTTCGCAATGACCTTGGAATTACGAGTTGTTGAATGACTCGCTCTGGAAGAACACGATTGTGATACAGAAGATCGTCTCGTAACTCAAATTCATCAAGAGGAAGTGGGATTTTCCTCCTTGGTATTCGCCTCTCCTTCAAATAATCTATGACATCCCTCCACAACGGATCATTGTTCTGAGCCTCTGCTACTTGCTGTGGATCGAAATCAGCATCTATTGCAACAACCTTTCTACTTAGCAAATCTGGGAGATGATGTGAAGCTCCCGGCTTGTATTTTATAACGTAGTTATAAAATGACAGTTCATGACTCCACCTGGTCATTCTAATAGATTTGGTGGGCTGTCTGAAAACGTGAATTAAGGGACGATGGTCGGTGTAGATTATGAAAGAGCGACCATACAGATAAGCATTGTAATTGCGCACCGATTCGACCACCGCGAATGCTTCTAAGTCGATAATCGGAAAGTTACGCTCTGAATCTCTTAATTTTCTCGAGTGATAAGCGACTGCTTGTGGAATGCCTTCTTCATTCCTCTGCATAAGGCATGACCCTATCGCAATGCCAGATGCATCCGAATGTACTTCAAAGGGTTTGTTAAAATCAGGCTTACGTAATATTGGAGCCGTAACTAATCTATCTTTGAGTTGCTCAAAGGCTGCTTGTTGCTCTTTACCCCAAACGAATTTCTCGTTTTTCCTCAGTAGCTTGGTCAACGGTGCCGCCAACGTGGCATAATTTGGCACGTGTCGACGGAAGAAACCTGTGGCACCCAAGAATTGTCGTATCTGCCGAGCCGTACGCGGAGGCTGCATCTTCGAGATGGCCTCGACTTTCCCCGGGTCCGGTGAGATGCCTTGAGGAGTAACTAAAAATCCTAGAAATTTGAAAGAATTGGTGGCAAACTGGCACTTCGCAACATTAAGCCTAAACCCAGCCCGTTCTAGCAGATCGAGCACTTCATCGAGATGATCAAGATGGTCTTCAAACGATCTCGAGTACACAACCACATCATCTAAGTAAGCGAGAGCGTGCTTCCCCAAAGCTGGACTGAGTATAGCATTGATAGCTCTCTGAAAAGTCGAAGGGGCGGTTGCTAAACCGAACGGCATTCTACGGAACTGGAACAAGCGAAAACCGTCGCTAAAGGCGGTTTTCGGCCTATCCTTTGAGTCTACCTCAATAGTCCAATAAGCGGACTTAGCATCCAAGGCAGTAAACCATTTTGTCCCTGATAATTCATCTATAGCCTGATCCAATCTTGGCATTGGATAAGCATCCGCTACCGTTACGCGATTTAATTGCCGATAGTCCACACAAAATCTAATTCCCCCATCTTTCTTTCTTACCAGTACGACAGGAGATAACCATGGAGACGTAGAGGATTCTATCACCCCATCTAACAGCATCTTATCACATTCCTCTCTTATATTTGCACGCGCGCTTTCCGGCAATCTCCACTGGCGAGTGCGAATCGGCTGCGTATCTGTGGTAGGGATAGTATGTTTAATATTTGGAATCTTTCCTAGCGGTGCTGACTCCTCAAATAATATAGAATGATTCCTTAATACTGAGAGTAACTGATCTCGTCTGACAGATCCGAGATGCTCAAGACTTGCCTTATCGATGAAAGACTCATCACCTGAAGGAGTGACAATCGGTAGTACATCCGCACTAATGGATGGAAAAACATCAAAATCCTCAGCATCATACCCAAAATCAGCAACACCGAAATGGTTATCAAAGTGGTCGGTAAAATCCTCAAACGGTGTGCTTCCCTCACGAGGAGAGCCTGCAAAACAGTAAACTTCATCTAAATCATTAAAACAATTATCAAAACCACCACCATCAATAAAATCAAAATTAGAACCATTAAAATCATCACTACAGTAAAATTCATCAAAATCATCAACACTACTAAAACAATTAAAATCGTTAACACAATTAACACGATTACCCTGCGCAGATAAACCATCAGAACGATCATTGCACAGACTCTTGTGGGACTCGAAAATCTCATCAGTTAACTCCATCTGTGCAACTGGCGACCCTTGCTGCAAAATGACAGGCTTGTTGCGGTCGTTCACGACCCAAATCTTAACCCTTTCTCCGCTCACGTTAACCAAACTACGCGGTATCAGAACCTGCGCGTCAACCCTGTTACCATGGCAACCATCGTACCTGCCTCGTTTGACACGAGTCCCGAAATGAACTTCCCTGTTTTCGGAGGGCAAACAACCGTCTCCAGACAAAGTATAGGCGTAGTACCATCAGAACTAGCATCTGACATTGGCATACGACGCATCGACAACACCTTGATTGCCAATGATGGACAATCACTATAGCTTAACTTAAATCTTACACCATTCAATGTTACATAATTCCGCATGGGAGAGTGATACGCCACCAATCGAAAGTTAAACCGGCGTAGGAAGTCCATCCCAAGCAATACATCTCCGGGAAAGGTTACATCCTGGGATACTATGTCAACAGTATGATTACAGGTGATCGCCTCGCTTAGTCGAAAGAGTAAGTTACATTTTGCAAGTACGAAAGGAGTGGCCTGAGGCTCCTCGTAACGTACGGGAGGAAGGAAGAAATGAACGTAGACTTAGCTTTTCTTTCATGGACTCTTGATTAGAGTTACCTCGGAGCCTGTATCAATAAAACAGGTGCACAAAACCCCATTAATCTGAATCATCATCAAAGGTCTACCAGTCTTAATCTTATCATTGACAGGTGCAGTTTCTTGTTGCTGCGCCCCCCCACATAGACATCATTAATTGCGCGTTCCCGAGGGATTCGCCGCGCGAGAAGCCGAGAACGGTCGCGTCCCGCGGGCCTCTTGAAAGGGACAGTTTCGCATTAAATGACCTGTCCGGTTACACGAGTAGCAGCGGAGTAGATCATTTGACCCCTGAACTGGTCTTTGCCTCCCCCTACAATCTTTAGTGTCATGGGTATGTGAATTATGATACGAACAAAATGGCGACTTATGAACGCGTGGCGACATTGCGTTCGCCTTGTTCTCCGTTACTTTACCGTTTGTTCGCACATTCCAAAATCTCTGGGCTGCATCTACGAGCAATTGCAGAGGCTCGTCCTCTTTTAAAGCTAACGCCTCTCGTAGCCACTGGGGAAGACCTTGTAGAAAGATACGCCTAATTAATTCATCCGGCACTCCGATTGAACGAGGGTAGTCTCGCGCGCCCTGGTACACTACAGATTCTACTGTGACGAAAAAGTCAATCGGCGCCTGACCGGAAGCAAGGTTATAATTGTTCAAATGATTAAAGAAATCAATGAATGAACATGTACCCCTGAATTTAGCGCGGAGCTTTTCTTTGAATTCGACCCATGATACGATACCATCAAAAACAGGAGAATTAATGATGAGGTCGGCGGTACCGCGGCATGAACTACGAGCTGCTCTTATGTACGATTCATCTGATCGCGGCTGTGTCACGTTCTCTATTTGTCTGAGCCATGATTCTACCTCTTGGTTTCTTTTGAGAGGTTGGGATGCTGGTGTATCAGCCCTGAAATGAGGAACTGCCTCTTTGTGAATTACGTACTCAACCTGTGGCCGTGCTTCTGTCATTAACGAGTCATTTGTAGTATTTTGTGTCAAGGCTGCGTACTGTGCCTGTAAACTGGCCATCTGCTCACTAAGCTGTTGGAACTTCTGAGTCAGTTCCTCGTACATCGGCAAATCTAATTGCTCGCGCGACGGCACTTCGCGCGTCGATCCCGGTAACGCATTGTCATCCCTCCGAGGTGAACTTGTTCGAGATGTCCCGGCCATTTCTCCGTCATTGCTACGTTTCGACCGTCTATTCATGCTGACTCAAACAAAATCTAAACAAACAAAACGACGTGACTTAAACGCACGACTGTCACGGGCCTAGGGTTGTCAAGCTGACGGCTACTCGTTCGAAGGAAGGTCGCACTTACTGTACTATGCTAATCAAACATCGCGTTGTTTCCCACCGCTGGCAACCAAACATACTATACGGTGCAGGTTGTAGCGACCGTATAAGAAAGAAAAGACTCTCGCAAGATAGGAAAACAGCTCACTGCCACCACCCATTTAATACGTATGGGAACGTTAGTGTAATGGTTGTGAGGTGATAGTGTAAAGGAAGAGTGTAAGGAACGGAAAGATAGGGAGTGTATGTGTGTGTGTGTGAGAGAGAGAGAAAGGTGTGTACATGTAGTGTGCGAGAGTACGGTAGACGTGTCTAAGCCGAGAGGAGACGTGTGCGGGGGAAGATCTCCCGGACGCAGATTGGTCCCGCGATGCTTATGCGCATGATGACACTAGTCTAATCATTTCTTCCTTTTACAATCCTTGTCTTACTCATTGACTACAGTACTGCGAGGGGTCTCTAAACAATCTTAAAATATTATTAATTTATTAAAACTTAAAAACATAAGAACATTAAGAAATAAAACAAACGGATTTGAACATAAAAGCAGACGAACTTGAACATAAAACACTAAAACTAGAACACTGACATAAAACACTAAAAATGAACGAAAACACAAACGTAAAACACACTAAAACACAAACGTAAAACACAAACACTGGTAAAAAAAAAAACAAATAAAACACGTAAATGCAAGGACATTAAAATACTTTTGAGGCACCGGGTCTTATTATATCACTGAGCTTTACTAAAAAAATCACGAATGTCTCCTGATACCTTAACCGATAACTCCCACGACCACTTAGCTCTCGAGAAAGCCCATTCCGGGGTTCCTCACCAACGTCTGGCTCCTCCTGTGACCCAAAGAGCAATCCCCTTATTTTTGCCTCTTCTGTTCCTCTTTAACTCTGTGGCGCGAAAGAGTAATTGAGGAGTTGAATCTCTAAAGTTATTACTTTAAAAATTAGTAAATTAAATACTTAAAAGTATCACAAAAGAACTAAAATAATAGATAGTGAATTAATTAAAAGATAAAATATGTGATCATTCCTCGTTCACTTTTTCTGCCACTTATGTATAATGGTTCCTTGCATTTAGGTGGAATAATAAAACACATTTAAAAAATGTTTAAAAACAATAAAATAACAAAATAAAGAAAGGAGGAGTGGTGGCGCTTTCCTTCCCTTGTGCCCCGTTTTCTATGCAGGTGGGTAGCCTCGGGGCGAATTCACGGCATCCTCACCCCGCGGAGATAAAAACACTGCTGTTATTGCCCTTCCGATATATTTTCAGATTTCTTTTGTTGCCTGTGGGAGAGTGATAATGAGAGGGGGTTTTGATGACATTTGCGTCGTGGTCACGGCAAAAACACGTGATTCACGACACCCCTCTTCTCCCCACCCCCCGTCCCTCTCTCCCACCCCCGTCCCTCTCTCCCAGCCTCCCCTCTCTCCGCTCTCTCACAATCAGCGCCATGCAACAGTTATCACCAAGGCCTTTCCATGAATGCATACAGGGCGCAGCGAGGGAGGGAAGGGCAACGGGCGGCAATCTTCCCCAAGTGAGAGAGCGTTTTGAATAAGGAAATGGTACCTTATGCCGGTCGTCACAAACCACTTTCTAAGCATACCTTTGAAAACGAGTCGACATGTTGAATCGCCAGAGGGTGCTGCCACCGTAAACAGGTTCTCAACGTGATTTTTCTTTATCCGTTGAGATATTTGGATCTAATGCATGATCTATTTATTCAGTTTATATTAATAATAACTGATTTTTCTTTATCTGTTTGGATCTAATGCATTATCTATTTATTCAGTTTATATTTATAATAACTGGCGAATGACTAAAACAAAGGTTTCGATTGCGCTTTCTGCTGTTTATATACACTTGGAAGTCCTACACTTGACTTCCAATTTGCCTTTAGGTCTTAGGAAACACGGGGGATATTGCAGAGCTTCTTATGTAAAATCATTTGTTGATCGGGTTCCACTAGAGGTAAACTAGAATACTGTTATTTAATTCTTATGTTCATTCCCTCTATGTAATGTGGTATATTGTCTAATCTTTCTAGTTGTAATATGCTCGGATCATGATTTAGTTCGTACATTTTTTCTTTATTATCATTATTATTATTATTATTATTATTATTATTATTATTATTATTATTATTATTATTATTATTATTATTATTATTATTATTATTATTATTATTATCATTATTATTATTATTATTAGTTCAGTTATGCTTATTTCTTACTACGCTATTTCAAAGTAGGTTATACTAAAAGGACAAAGGAAAAATATTTCTAAAGAATCTGTATCATAAGACACACCAATAAACAATACATATTTAAGGGTAAGATATTTAGACTCTCGTAAATCAGTTCGATGAAGTTCTTCAAACAAAAATAAAATGACAAACAATATACCATTAAAAATAGATATACTATATCCAGAATATCACAGTCTTATTCATCAATTATACGTTGTCTCTTTGCTTTTGCTAGAAGTGGAAATTATCAATTTAGAAATGGATAAATGATAATAATAAAGACATTTTGAATGTTTTGGCAAGGTAACTGATAAAATTGGAGGATTCATAACCAGTGCGATTTGTAATCAAAATGATATAACTTTCTTACACAAATTTTCTTTGAAAATCATCTATTTTAAGAAAAACCTTGCAGGCGAGGAAGTAACAAAAAAAAAGAAAATATGAGAGGTAAATAACGATTTTCTTTTACTTTTTTACCTTTATTCAGTTTTCCCTCGTCAGCCTTCTCTAATAGTGCGTCAAATAGAAAAAATAAAAAAATAAAAAAACGAGTAGTTCGTACTGTTAAAGTATATATACAATATGTGTTGATTTAAACACTCCCTTCAGCTCCATTTCTCTCTCTCTCTCTCTCTCTCTCTCTCTCTCTCTCTTTCTCTCTCTCTCTCTCTCTCTCTCTATCTCTCTCTCTTCTCTTCTCTCTCTCTCTCTCTCTCTCCTCTCTCTCTCTCTCTCTCTCTCTCTCTCTCTCTCTCTCTCTCTCTCTCTCTCTCTCTCTCTCTCTCTCTCTCTCTCTCTCTCTCTCTCTCTCTCTCTCTCCCTCTCTCCCTCTTTCTCTCTCTCTCTTATTTTTTTCGTCTTAAAGCAGATTTAGCGAATTGGCTCACCCGAGTGTGTAGTGAGTTGGCAATTTTTTTCCCAGTCGTATCAAGTCAAGACAAAAGAGAGAACAATTATCAGAAAATATAAATATATTATCTTGTGGATTTTGAGAGAACAGTCAGTACGTGACTGATCTGGTAAAAATGCCATTTTGCTTCAGGACAGAAAGGCTTTCGGCATATCTAATTAGTCTCTTCTTTTCTACGTTATTTTATTTGCGATTTGTTCAGCGTAAATCCTGCTCGGGACTAACCTTCCGCTGCAATAATACCATTGCAAATAACTGACTTTAAAGAGATTGAAGAAGAAAAGCCTTAACATGAACAAAGAAATAAGAAAAAATATATAACTAGATTAAAGAAGTGAAAATATAAACAATAATAAACGTGGAGAAAAAATGGTTTGAAGATAAAGTTATACATCATTATTTTCTCCAAAAGTCTGCAGCTCGCGTTAGAAAACAGAGCAAGAAAACCTTGTGCAAAGCCCCAGATGCAGGATTAATTGTTGCAAGAAGTTGAAGACATGCAACATCATAATTTTCCGGCTCCAGTTTTAATCACTTGAACAAACGGTCTTCTGGAGTTTCGAAATGAGAATAAATTTACGCTTAGTCGGTTATTAATAAATTACACACACTGCAAATGGATGTTCAAATGATTTTATTGCTGTGTTTCTAATTTGAAGTTTCTGATATTTCCATTTGATGGAATCTTGGAGTATAATAATAATTATAATATACATGAATTTGATTATAGAAAAGTAAAATGAAAATGTCTCACACGCTCACACGCACACGCACACACACAGGAACACACGCAACACAACACACCTACACAAACACACACGCACGCGTTCGTATATTTTACGTGGCATCTGCTCTCTCTCTGCCTGTCTGTCTGTCTGTCTCTGTCTCTGTCTCTCTCTCTCTCTCTCTCCCTCTCCCTCTCTCTCTCTCTCTGTCAGGGGTTTTGTGTTGCCCTGATTTGGTGGGTTATGGAGACACTATTCTGGTTCAGCTGTTTATTGATAGGAGGTGGCTGGAAGGTAGCGTGGCGCGGGTTATGGTGGGCAAGGAAGCCCAAGAGGGGCGCCGAGCGGGGCGCGCGTGGGGGAGCGCCCCCAAGGAGAGGTGTGGTCAGGGCCGTGAGCCCCGGTCAAGTGTGCTGGGTCAACTGTGCTGTAGGTTTCGAGCGCTGGTCGCGGGTCCCTAGCAGTGGAGACGGAAAGGAAACCCTTGTTCCTCAGACTCTCTCTCTCTCTCTCTCTCTTGTGCTTTAACACTTTATGGGGCAAATTTACACATGATATTTGTAAAACACTGGCTTGCAGGTAAGAAGTACTAAAAAGAAAATAAAATAAAAGAAAAACGACAAGGAAAAAGAAAAAGAAGAGAAGAAAAGAAAAGAAAAAGAAAAAGGAAAAAGAAAAAGAAAAAGGAAAAGAAAAAGAAAAGAGACAAAGAAAAAGAACAGAAAAAACACAAAGAAAAGAAAAAAAGAAAAAGGACAAAGAAAAAGAAAAGGGAAAAAACAGAAAAAGAAAAGAAAAAACAAAAATAAAGAAAGGAAAAAAAGAAAGAAAAGAAAAAAAGAAAAAAAAGAGAAAAAAAAGAAAAAAGACAAAGAAAAAAAAACAGAAAAAAAGTTTGATTGAGCTTCGGCCCGTCTCTCTGCCTGACCGCACACAAGGCTTTCCTCACCGTTTCCGTCACGCCCGCAAATGCTGACCTTTCCACACAAACAACAGACATGGAATTGTTTTCATTTATGGCCTTGGAAGATGAATAATTTTCCTTTTATTTCACACCTTAAAAGCGAAATCACAGTCGAATATTTTACTCGTTTTTTGCATCTCGTAAACAAAAAGTCATTAACGAAACGTAGACAAAAAAGTATGAATGAAAAAGAGTTTTCGCTTGAGATTTGTATTTCGTAAACAAAGGGACATTAACGAAATACAGGAAAAAAGGATGAATGAAAAAGAGTTTTCGCTTGAGTTTTGCATTCCCTAAACAAAAGGACATTAACGAAATACAGGAAAAAAAAAGTATGAATGAAAATGAATGTCTTCATCTCTCGCGGTTTGAAGATTCTCATTCTCATTCACATTCTTACATTTACCACAATGAACACTGTTCAGCAAGTACCGAAAGTTGGATATTTTTTTCTGCAAAATGGGAAAACTTTAGTCCACGTTTATCTTTTTTCTTTTTTTTTTTCTTTTTTTTTTTTTACTAATTTCTTGAAGCTGCTGCTGATGTCGAGCTATATTCAAGGCTTTTCAGTACTTAGCGAGTATTGTGAGATCTGCTTTACAAGATTTCTGATTCGTGTGCATGTTATGTTGATTAATTGCTGGACAAACAGTGCATGTGAAGAAAAAGAGAAAACTGAATAAATATTTGATTTTCTCTCTCACAGCTTGATAAGGATTTCATAATTTTAGTAAATTATAAGAATGCGGAATAAGCATGTAGAGCGCGCGCGCGTACACACACACACACACACAAAATACACACACACACACACACACACACACACACACACACACACACACACACACATATATATATATATATATATATATATATATATATATATATATATATATATATATATATATATATATATATATATATATATATATATATACATTTTTACATATATATATATATATATTATATATATATATATATATATATATATATATATATATATAATATATATATTATATATATATATATATATATATATATATATATATATATACATATATATACATACATACATGCATATAAATTTCTCCACACCCCCATCAGCCTCGCCGTGACCTTGGAAACCCTCCCTCGTGCATGCCCCCCCCCCCCTCTCCTGCGGCGGATGAGCTGCCTCCAATCAGGTGAGTGCCAGGCCTCATCAGCATGCACCATCATGGCATTAGTCTCTCGCGAAGTCTGACGTCGAGCTCGATGCGAGTTGATACTTTGGAAGGTTCCTGAGGCGGGGGCACGGCGGCGGGGGGTTGGCTCGAGGGGGTGGGGGGGCGAGGTGGTTTTTGTCGTTTTTTTTTTTTTGTTTTGTTTTGTTTGTTTTGTTGTGTTTTTTGTCTTTTTGTTTTGTTTTGTTTTGTTTTTTGTCGTTTTTTTGTTTTGTTTTGGTTTTGTTTTGTTTTGTTTGTGTGTGGGGGAGAGGGGGATGTTCTTGGTTTTTGTGTTTAAATCTAATGCGTTTTCCTGTTCACTATTTTATCTTATATACACATATGTATTTATTCAACACACATACACACACACGTGCGCGCGCGCACACACACACACACACACACACACACACACACACACACACACACACACACACACACACACACACAACACACACATATATGTATATATATATATATATATATATATTCTTTTTTTTTTGTATCCGTGGCGGTGGTGTATGTTTGTACGTTCGTCACACCCTGAACGCGACTCAAGTACCTATCTCTCCTCCCCAAGATCTCGAGTGTTGATGATTTCACTTGCATTACCCTCCTAATTCTTCTCTTAATAACAATAGCTCACGATAAAATGACAAAATGTAGTGCAAAGTGTGGATGGAATTAGAACAACTTTAGTGCAAAGTGTGGATGGAATTAAAACAACTTTAGTGCAAAGCGTGGATGGAATTAGAACAACTTTAGTGCAAAGTGTGAATGGAATTAGATCAACTTTAGTGCAAAGTGTGGATGGAATTAGAACAACTTTGGTGCAAAGTGTGAATGGATTTAGATCAACTTATGCAAATTGTAAAATGTGGATGGAATTAGATCAACTTTAGTGCAAAGTGTGAATGGATTTAGATCAACTTATGCAAATTGTAAAATGTGGATGGAATTAGATCAACTTTAGTGCAAAGTGTGAATGGATGGAATTAGATCAACTTCTGCAAATTGCAAAGTGTGGATGGAATTAGATCAACTTTAGTGCAAGGTGTGGATGGAATTAGAACAACTTCACTGCAAAGTGTGAATGGAATTAGAACAACTTCAGTGCAAAGTGTGGATGGAATTAGAACAACTTTGGTGCAAATGTGGATGGAATTAGAACAACTTTAGTGCAAAGTGTGAACGGAATTAGAACAATAGTGCAAAGTGTGCATGGATTTAGAACAACTTTAGTGCAAAGTGTTAATGGAATTAGAACAACTTCTGCAAATTGTAAAGCGCTGGTTGTGAGAGACACGAACGGGCTTGATCGGCTTGGAATTGGCGATAATCTTAAAGAACGTCGTTAGGCCAACTGCGGCCGGCAATTCAACGACTGATTTGGTCTTGACGGAACTGCTAGTCGGTCCTCGTTCGCCCGAAGACCTGCCGCCAGTTGGACTCGGCAAGGGAAGAGGGAGAGAGCGAGGGAGAGAGGGAGAGGGGGAGATGGGAGGGGGAGGGAGAGAGGGAGGGGGAGGGAGGGAGAGAGGGAGAGGATAGATAGATAGATAGAGAGAGAGAGAGAGAGAGAGAGAGAGAGAGAGAGAGAGAGGGAGAGGAGAGGGAGAGGGAGGGTGAGGGAGAGGGGGAGAGAGGAGAGAGAGAGAGAGAGAGAGAGGGAGAGAGAGAAGAGAGAGAGGGAGAGG
>NW_020869436.1:99449-116949 GCF_003789085.1 Penaeus vannamei | reverse complement strand
TATTTCTGGCCACAGGAATGGAGACCCCAGCAGCATTGTTGGTTAACCAGTGGAGGGGTTCAAGGCGCCGGTGCAACTGTGTCAACAATTTCTGAACAATGGGATGAACACGCTGACGTGCTGGGGTGGTGGGAAGGACTCGAACTGGAGAGCCCAAATAAATATACTGTGTGCAGAATGGTATAATGCTGGGGCCCACTGAAAATTCAGGCAGTCTTCGTAGGTTTTGTGGAGTGAAGATCCTGCTTTTTTCAGGAGAGATGACAAGGCCACATGAAGAGGACGACTCGTAAAATGAATGTAAGAAATGCTGCAAATCTTCTGGGGAGTTGGAGTGAACACAGATGTCGACAGCATAGCATGTGATTGCTGTCCCTGGGATGTCAGGGAGCTTGGAGATGAGGCGGTGCATAAAGATATTGAAATGAAATGGACTAATGACTCCTCCCTGTGGAGTACCAAGACCAAAGCACTTGGATGTGCTGCAGGCACCTTCAAAGAGGACATAGGATGATCTATTGCTCAGGTATCCTTGTATCCATCGCAATAGGTTTCCACAAATACCAAAGTCCACAAGTTGGTCGAGGATCGCATTGGATTTGCAATGTCAAAGGCACTTTTCAGGTCCATGAACGCTACAAGACTTGTAGAGGAGAGGCGGGTGTATAGCTCCAATAGACAGTGGTGTGTGCTGCGCTGTGGCAAGAAACCGTATAATCTGGGTGAGAGTTTATCCTGAAGGCGATACATAAGGCGATTCAGGAGGATCCATTCCAGCACTTTACAGAAGCAAGATATAAGGGATATTGGTCTAAACTTGTCAGTGCCATGCTTAGGAGCAGGTACAATTAGGCTCTTTGTCCAGTCTTGTAGCACATATCCATGTCTGAGGCAGAGGTTGTAAAGTCGTAAGAGGGGATCACCAGGGACTTTCAGGAGGAGGCGTAAGGCAGAGTATGTGATCCCATCATCACCTGGAGCTGTTGCCTTACCCCTAACAAGAGCATGGCGAAGTTCATCCTTTGTTATTGGAATGTCTTCCTCCTCATCTTTCTTTAGCAGGGCTGCTGACAGGCGTAGAGCACGGCGAATTTTCTGAGAGGAGAGCACCTCTTGTACATATGAAGGAAGGCTTTGAACACTGGCTTGCTGCGACCAGGCCTCAACAAGATCTTGTGCATACTGAACTGGACTGTGATGGAGTGCACTTGGGGTCTTTTTCTTTAAAGCCTTCTTGATAAGTCGCCACATGGATCCCACACTGGTCTGCTGATTGATGGTATTCGTGAAATCATGCCAGGCATCACGATGAACACATTGTTGTAGGCAACAAGGGCACTGCTGGACGTCTGGTATTGCTTCAATATAGTTAAAGCAGTACTTTAGAGGGATACTGATACATGTGCGCTGATAGGCAGATGGATGCACTGTAGGGATCGAGTACTAAAGGCTGGGGGCAAGGTGATCAGAGAAAAGAGCAGGCACAGATGAGCACTTGACCTGAGATGCTGCAAGTCCATAGGTAAGTATGTGGTCAAGGGTGCCTCCTTGAGAATGTGTGGCACCTCCTGTATCCCAGCGAGTTAGGAGGTTGTGTTGTATGAACTTCATAACTTGTGTGCCACTGCAGTTAACAGTATTAGAACGTCCACCTAAAGCAGGATGCCGAGTGTTAAAATCACCCATATATATTATGCTATGGTCCATAGGAGAAGGGAGAGCATCAATATTCATTCTTCCTGGGGCAGAATAGACATTGCAGAAACGAATCGCCCCTACTCCCAGCTTGACCTCGAGGACTTGAAAAATGGTTTTGTCATTATCTGATGTACGGAGTAGTCGGTGCTGAACAGAGGAATGGATGTAGGTGATGAGCCCATTTCTAACATGATGAACATAAGAAACATAACCACTGAGAGTTGGTGCTGCAGTTCTTACAGCATGTCCAACAAAAGCCTCTTGTATAAAGATGACATCTGGATGATGACAAACATATGCCTTGAGTTAATTTTAGCTGGAGACGTTATGCCACAAGCATTCCAAGAGAGGACAAGGTTTGTGCTACTAGTGAACATTACTCCAATGCTTACGTGAGCCAGATGAGGTGGGAGGCGTGGGAAGTTATTGTTTCGGGGTGAGCCATGAGAAACCGGTCCCACTGTGGGAGTGGTCACTGTTTCAAAGCACGTAGCTAGTGAATCCAGCTTGTCGGTAAGAGATGTAACAGAAGTGATGATAACCTGTTGGGCTTCAATGAGAGACTTGAGTGTTGTGTCCTTAGTTGCCAGTTTGGTGGAGAGATCGGCAAGTGAGGCTGCTAGAATATCAAAGCGGGACTCAATGGCGTCAAAACGAGCCTCAATGGTGTTGAGGCGAGCTGCAAGGGAGGCACACTGCGAGTTAAGGGAGTCAACTGCTTTTTGAAGTGAAAACACTTGTGTGGGACCTGGGTTGGAAACAGTAGAGCAGGATGGTGCAGGAGGGGGCAATGATACATGTGTAGGTATATGTGAGGCTGCAGATGCAGGATTGCGGTGGATGATCGAACGTCTGGTGCACCCATACCACACGTTCACTCCAGGCAGGTGACATCTAGGACATTTCCATTTCGCATCAGTCTTGGGTGGTGGGTCTTGACATGAAGTTGATGCAGCAGCAGAGGGAGGGGTACGATGAATGCAGGTGCAAGTCATGTGCACCTGAACACCAGGCACATTTCTCAGATGCAGTGCAGTATTGGGAAATGTGACCAAGGCCCCAACATTTGTAACACCATGGTTGCTCATCCTGCATTTTGCGTAATTCACATGATGGGAGGCATGGAAGGAAACTGAAAGTAACAGTTGGCGGTGGTGTCTCAGGAAGACTCCAGGTAATAGCCAGTCGATTAATGGGTACACCGTTCTAATGAAACCGGCGAGCGGAATAAACACCTGGTTTTAACCTTGGAGGGATCTACACTAACCGGGTACCGGGTAAGGAGAAAGGTGAAATATTTGCGAGGCCTCTCAAGGGAATCTTGCTTATCAAGCTGCAGAGCCAAGAATTCTCCTCGTGTCATACTGTCTATAACATCCTCACGTTTTCTTGATACATTAACAAAACGAGATGTCACAGCTGACATTTTGACCTCGGCAAGATTGCGATCCAGACTGAATGCTCGGTTTACCTCAGCCAGCCATCGAAGCTTTATGTCTACACCTGAGTTATCTCTGAATACAAGTTTGACATACTCTGCTCGCGACGCAAATGTTGGGAAGGGCTGATTACGCACAACGGTAGGCCTATGTGATATGTCATGACACGAAAGAGGCAAAAGTTGATTGTCAGGGGCCACATCACGAGTCTCACAAGGAGGCGAAGAACCCTTGCGTCTGGTTGATTTGGCAGCGGGCGACAAGGGCTCACTATCAGTGTCCGAGGTGGAGTCCATTGGCCGCTTACTAGAGGTGTGGGGTCGGGGGGCGACGATCGGCCTCGTGTCCGTCTCCCCAGCCTGAGGTGGTAACAACGGCCAATCTTCCTCACGCATCTCCTCTTCGCCTAGTGCTGGATCAGCATCTAGGTCAACGAGGGAAACTGGTCCTGTATAATCCATAATAACTGTCTCGACTAGGGCACAGGAGCAGCACATGGCGTCAACAGTAGGTCACGGCCTACAGTGCGCATGCGCAATGGCGGGCAACACCGATCAGAGGGGCCTGGACACAGAATCTTATTTCCTCCCCTGTTTAAGTCTAAAGCTACTATTCAGCACACTTTCCTCAGGGATGCAGCAGACCTTTACGGTGTTCAGCAGCAGCAGGCGTCTGTAAGGTCTGAATAAAGCAAGGAATAGTGGAAAATAGAGGAGCACACTCCGAAGCTTTGTTTACATCTCCGCATGCGGAGAGAGGAGGAGGAGAGAGAGAAAGAGAAATAGAGAGATAGAGAGAAAAAGAGAGACAGAGAGAAAGAGAGAGATAGAGAAGGAGAAAGAGAGAGAGACAGAAAACGAGAAAGAGAGAGAGAAAGAGAAAGATAGAGAAGGATAAAGAGAGAGAAAGAGAAAGAACGAGAAAGATATATATATATATATATATATATATATATATATATATATATATATATATATGTATATATATATATATATATATATATATATATATATATATATATATATATATATGTATATATGTATATATGTATATATATATTATATATATATATATATATATATATATATATATATATATATATATATATATATATATATATATATATAACACACACACACACACACACACACACACACACACACACACACACACAACACACACACCATATATATATATATATATATATATATATATATATATATATATATATATATATATATATATAGTTCTATATCTATCTATCTATCTATCTGTCTATCTATCTATCTATCTATCCATCTATCTATCTATCTATCCATCTATCTATCATCTATCTATCTATATCTATCTATCTATATATATATAGAGAGAGAGAGAGAGATGGCACTTTCCCTTTATTCCACTCTACATCACGGCGCCACTACGAGTTAAAAGGCAGTGCTGGTCACAACTCTTACAGTGTCCGTCTTTCTGCTGTGTTCATGCGCGGAAACAGAGAGAGAAGAGGTGCGAGGACCTGTTGTAGTCATCTCTCTCTCTCTCCCTCTCACTCCCCTCTCTTTCTCTCCCTCTCTACCCTTAGATTTCTTTATGGTAAGGTGTTTAGTATGGAGTACGGATTTCATTTTTTTTTTTCAAGGAATACATTTATAAAACTATTTTTGATAGTGGCTCTCTTTCTCTCGGAAGTTTAGTACGGGTAGGCTCACGATATTTCTCATTTCTGTTATCGGTTTATCTTGTTTCATATGTTATTGGAACGGTTACTTTTGCATCAGTTCGGGGCTTTTCTGGTGTACAATAATTAAGCTCGAGGAAACAAAAAAATAGTCAAGGCATACGATTACATACTATTTCCTCACAGTTATAAGCGTCCTAATAATTATGATGGTGATAACACCTGCCACGGAAATCCTTTTGTATACAAATAATGGTGAATATTGTATGCTAATGACAGTGACAAAAAGAATAATTACAATCATACTGGTAATTACGGCAATGTTGACGATAAATGTATACATGCTGATACTAATAACGATAGTAATGCTCTAGTAAAAGGCTTACAGTAGTAATTAGGATGTCACAAAAGTGCAATTGTTGCAACAATAATAGATTATAACAGAAATGCTACTATTAGCTTTATTTTCATGTGCAAAATATTATCCGTATCATGATTGCTTTTCAATTATTAATGCGTAGAAATTATTAATTATTATCATTGTTATCTAGTATTAGTATTATTGCTATCCTCATCATTGATATCATTTGTAGCATTATTATTATTTTATTATTATTACTAATAGAATATAATAATTGTTTTCATTACTACTATCATAATTATTGTTTTTATTATTATTGTCATTATTATTAATATTGTGATCGATATCGTTGTTATTACAATCATATTATTAATAACGATAGTAATGCTCTAGTAAAAGGCTTACAGTAGTAATTAGGATGTCATAAAAGTGCAATAATAGTGATTAGAAATGTTGCTACTATTAGCTTTAATATTTTCATATGCAAAATATTATCCGTATCATGATTGCTTTTCAATTAATGCGTAGAAATGATTATTATTATCATCTAGTATTAGTATTATTGCTATCCTCATCATTAATATCATTATTTGTAGCATTATTATTTTATTACTAATACTAGAATATAATAATTATCGTTTTCATTACTACTGTCATAATTATTATTATTATTATTATTAATATTGTGATCGATATCGTTGTCGTTATTATTACAATTATTTTTATTATCATTATTAGTATCATTGACATTCTTATTATCATTTACTATCATTACATTATTATTATTATTATTATTACTGATTTTTTATTATTATCATTATTTTGTTATTATTATTAATTATAATTATTAATATTTTCAATCTAGTATTTGTATTATTGCTATATTATTTGTAGCATTATTATTATTTTTATAATTACAAGTAGAATATAATTATCGTTATTACTGCTATCATAATAATAATTATTATTATTATCATTAATATTGTGATCGATATGATCGTTGTCGTTATTCTTATTACAATTATTATTATTATTATTACTATTATTATTACCATTATTATTGTTATTGGTATTATCATTAATAATATAATAAATAATTAATATTTTTATAATCATTACTATTATTATTATTCTTAGTATTATCATCATTTACTATCATTATTATTACTATTATTGTTATTATTATTTATTATTATTTTTGTTATTATCATTATCATTATTTATTATTATTATTATTATTATTATTATTATTATTATTACTATTATTACCATTATTATTGTTATTGGTATTATCATTAATAATCATTATTTATTATTATTATTATTTTTGTTGCTATTATCCTTAATATTAGTATTATTCTAGTAGTATTAGTACCAATATTGTATATATAAAGCTGTTATTATCATTATCATTTATTATTATTATTATTATTATTATATTATTATCATTACTATTATTACCATTATTATTGTTATTGGTATTATCATTAATAATCATTATTTATTATTATTATTATTATTATTTTTGTTGCTATTATCCTTTAGTATTATTCTTATTATTAGTAGTATTAGTACCAATATTGTATATATATAAATAAAAAACGTAATTTGAAAGCATTTGTATCCTAATTTCTACAAGCTACTTTGTTAAAATTGGTAATACTAAAAAAATGATAATTGATATTCTCCCTCTCCTTTCTCTCTCTTTCTCTCCCTCCCTCCCTCTCTCCCTCTCCCTTTCCGGGAAGGAGAGGAGGGAGGGAAATGAGGAGGAGGGAGCGAGGGGATTTGCGATGAGGTATTTGAACAATCTTGAAAGGGTTATGTTTTCATTCCCGATACTTTTAGCGTTGGCCCCAAAATACCGTTATTTTTATTTTTTATTTTTTGAACGCATTTGTCCATTTTTGTTGTTTGATAATTCGTCCATTTTCATATGCATATTATATATAATTAATATTAATATTAATTAAATATGTATATGTATATATTGGGCTTATGTGTGTGTGTGTGTGTGTGTGTTGTGTGTGTGTGTGTGTGTGTGTGTGTGTGTGTGTGTGTGTGTGTGTGTGTGTGTGTGTGTGTTTGTGTGTGTGTACATATCTATCCATACACCTACTCTTTTTTTTTTCTTCCTCAACCTCCTCCCGCTTTCCCCTCTCCCTCTCACATCCTCTCTTCCTCCCTCCCTCCCTCTCCAGACACAGCTCTTATATAAAACCGCGTTCCCAATAACTTCAGAGGTAAACAATACAGAAGCAAGAACGAGTACCCTGCTGTGAAAGGGGAGGGGGAGGGGAGGGGGAGGGAGAGGGAGAGAGGGAGAGGGAGAGGGAGAGAGGAGGAGAGGGAGAGGGGAGGGAGGGAGGGACGGAGGAGGAGAGGGAGGGAGAGAGGGAGGGAGAGAGAGAGGGAGAGAGAGGGAGAGAGGGAGAGAGGGAGAGAGGAGAGAGAGAGAGAGAGAGAGAGAGAGAGAGAGAGAGAGAGAGAGAGAGAGAGAGAGAGAGAGAGAGAGAGTATATAAAGAGTCTATAATAACGTCTTTATGTATAATTGTTGTGATTGAAAAAATTATATAAACGTAATGAAATTTTTTTTGATAATATTAACAGTTTTCGGGGGGGCGGTGAGTACGGAGTTTGAATCGAAATATTTCGCCGTGGTTGATAAAACTTATGAACTGAGGAAATCGTGCATCTTCACTTCCATGGGTTTAGAATATGCAGGTGAGAAATGCTAAAAATTCAATGGTTCTAAGCCTGAGAAGCGGTGCCATTTGCCGTATTGTGACCTTCTTTACACTTACAGGACTAGTCTTGCAGCTCGTGAATTTTAGGGCTTAGGGAGTGACCAGCAAATTTCCAGCAAATCGGTGGCTGTGGAATTCGTTGTAAGAAAGGAGATTCCCCAACATTTCCTACAGGTCCCTTTTGCTATGATGATTATAACGATTATAACAGATTATGCGACACACCACTTTATGACGGCGAGATGGTCATGTTCAAAGACACGGAGAGGATGAGGATCCTTCCGACATTCATCATCCCCTCGGGAGGTCTCATCGTTGCGGATCATCACCATATGGGTAGAACCCTTTTCGATATCCCGGAAACACATCGCAGTTCTGATCCAACCCTGTTTACACTGGAGTTTAGGATTCGCCACGTGCTGCCACGTAGACTGTACAATCAAGGGTTTATTGTCTATTTGATGCCCATGGCTAATCACCATACTTTTTTGCAATTAAATCTGATGCACAACCGCACGTCCATCACCTTGAAACATTCCGGAGTCATGTCTTACGAGATTGTTTCTGGGAAACCCTTGCCCCTGACGTCGACCTATTCGTGGGTTCGATACAGAATCGAGCTGAGTTCGCTCTACTTCAAGGTGTTTGAGCAGGGGGCAGCTGAGCCCTTCGTCACCTATGCCCACAAGGGCAGGCACGCTAAGCATCCTAATCATTTGAGCTTTGTGGCATAAGATGACTTGAGTAGCTTCATGTTAGTTTTGGAAAGAGTCAATGGGCATCTCTGGCTGTGCCCAGGCGGAAGGACATTTGATGTGAAAAATCTTTTTCAAAACGCTCCCAGGCCAATTCAAATGTTGATGCCGCTGCGTTTTAAACATGAATACTAACGTCAGTTAAGCACAATCTAGACAGCATCCGGTGATTATAATAATGATTTTATACCGTTACATCTCGGAAGTGCAGCAAGGTAAATAAAGATTGAAATCACAGTTCCAGCAACAGTAGTAATGTCTAATGGTATATGAACCACCACCTGGTTCTAGATTTATCGATTGGCACAGTGTGATTTTAAAATTACCATATCGTTTTTTATTACTTCTGTTTAATAAGTCGAATGCAGTTTGTTAAAGATATAAAGAATCACATTAATACAAAATCTCAAAAAATTCGCCTTTGCTATTAACCGCCCTCTACTAGGGGTTATCTTACATTTCAATTTAGTTTCTTCTCAAAGAAGAAGGGTTTGTAACATTGCCCATGTTTGGAAAAATTTTTTGTTTTACCGTTACCTTTATGTGAGTTACTCACGTGTAAAAAAAATAGAGAGATATGAAAAACCATGGCGCGTGATAATGTATAGATAATGTGCAAGATAACGGCTAGATCCGGTTGGTATGGCTTGCACCCGCAGGGCAATAGAGCCTCCTGAAGAAATGGTGGATATTGTTTAAAGCAACAGTCCCAAATACTCCATACCCTGCTACCCGTGGTCATATCAAAAAGGCACGAAATTCGAGTTTTATGACGATAACTTCTGCGCACGTAAACCGGGAACCTAGTCAGATCGTGCAATTTGTTCTGATATCAAAAAGGGTCGGTTCCTCAGTTGCAGACGAACTTAATGTCCCAAGTAATATACTTTCTGCTCACCTGGTATGTAAGGCACACAATTTGCAATTAAAGAAAAGACTTCCATCAATGGAAGAAAATGCTTGCCATGGTGGCTTGATAAGTTAAGTTCAAAATAGGCAGAGGAAGAAGGGCTTGGCACCGACAAATTGATAACATTGAGCAAGTTAGAAAAAGTTCATTAAAAGCTTTTTGGAGTTTCTATGGACCACAGAGATATAATGTGTAAGAACCCTAAAGATAAAGTAAATCAGTTGGGTCCATATTGTATAGTTGCTCATGGACAATATGAATAATGTAAAATACCTGTTTGCAACGATTATCCTGGCCATACATTCTTCCTAGATATGACAACTAATCCAAAAGCATACGTCTTGAACTCATTACTCACTTATCGTAAACGACGGGCCTTTATAGTTAGCCTCAGGCAGAGCAATCAACACCCAAGTCGATTGTGCATAGATTTATTTAATGGGAATACCACCGCACCCGCCATGACATATATAATGTAAACCAAAAAACTGACTTTTAACAGCGAACATTATCTAAAGCGTACCTTCCATCCTTTCTTGCCAGCGGATGAATTTGTTTAATACAAATTTCAGGAAGAGTTGTCTGGGGCGTGGAGTATGTACTAGAAGGGTAAGGAGGAGGTGGTGCTATACAGCGTTCATCAAAACAGCTCTTTGTAATATGTCAGCCTTCGCCCGTGTCCCGATGGTAATGAACGTCAAGAAGACACCTTAATAATAGCAAAGATCGGACCCTAGCAAGCCACGCGCCATGTGTATGAAAATATCACAATAGTTGGCGGACAACCTGGTCAGTCACGTTTGTATCCATTGAACAGTGTGTCAAAAACGATGAAAAAATTCAAAATGGTTGTGTTTGCAACCAAATCTGATAGTTTCTAGGTAACCCTCTATAATTTATTGTCTCCTAAGGGGGAACAAAAAAAGATTACAATTGTTTATAAATACCCCCATCTAGATGTTTCCGGTATTCCACTGAAAAAATGCATAGAAAATGGAAAGAGCCTCGTGCCATTAGGACTACGCTTCTTCCCCGTGAGAATAGTACAGTGTAGCGCAGTAACAAAATATTTACATATAATTTAGGTGGTGAATGCCATGTGAAAATGTCCACATTCGATGTCGTAAATGCCGTAGGCCTTAATCCCCTCAGTGGTTCTCCTGTATTCAGTTTTCTCAGGGAACCCTAACCCACCCAGTATGAAGAAACGTTGAGCAATGGCAGTTGGTCAGAGTGGCGGCCGCAGGAGACGTGCACACTACCTTGTGGGCCAGAGAGATACCTGGCCGCAAGGGAATGCTCTCAACCTTTGCCCCATCCTCGAGCCAAAGGCTGCGACGGTCTCACAGAAAAATTCGTGAATTGCAACACGTGTGACGGAGAGGAAGTGATCAAGAGCAACAGCTAAATTCTGAAGGATTTTCTAAGGACGCCAACAAGCATTACTGGCTAAAAAGGAGAGCTCGTACACATTACGGCTTCGTTTTCAGACTGTGTTGAACTTCTTAATTTCTATAAAAATGGTTCTTTTCTTTGGCGATTCAATGGCAAGAATGTTGATGTGCCCTTCACGATAAACTAGAACAAATCTGGATTCAAACTCACTCTTAACACCAACCATACAGGCCTTTGGTCTCTACACTACAAAATTCCAGAGTATGCCAATATCACTGAGGAAGAAATGAACCTTGGTTATATATGGACTACCGTTGAGGCTGAAATATTCGCGCCAATCGGCCGATCGGTCGACATGGAGTGCAAACCTGGTTACCTCAAAAAACTGCTACCGGAAGCCTTTGTATCTGTCTTATGGAAACATAATGGCGAAGTATACGTTGAACAACTCGTAGAAGGCCATATGGCATCGAAAATATGGGTCCCTATGGACGATATGGCAGCGCAAGGCCAGTGGGTGTCTGAGGTGAGGTTTCCCGCCACTGGAGGAGGAGTCCCCATTGCCAAGTATATACTGAATACGTAGTACACCAAAGATTTTCTCCCGTCGTTCTCTCCTCCGTATGGAATCACCAGATCGAAAGCATCAGCTCGAAATAAGGTCCTCTATTTCCATGACAGACCGGCCAAGAAACAACAAAAAGTAGTAGTTATCACAGACGGAGCTCATCTTTCTGGGTGGACTATTTGTGCATTTACTTGTGTCTCGGTCAATGTATTTGTATGTCTTATGACGTATATGGTCTTATAGGAAACCAATAAATTTGCGGCAGTGCATGTAAGCGATAGAAATAATAAACGAAGGACGAGGTGAGTAGGAATTCAATCATATTAATTATAATATATAATAATGATTTGATAGGAGCAGGAGAATCCTGCTGAGAAACGTATTAAAACTAAATTTCAGGTATTGAGAGTTAGATGACAGACATACCTGTTGACGTTTTGGTGTGAAATTATGTGGGTTTGAAAAGGAAAACGGCCTCAGAGAGAGAGAATGAGACATAAAAGAGAGAGAGAGAGAGAGAGAGAGAGAGAGCCTGTGCCTAATGGTCGTTTCTCTCCTTTGTAGTCTCCCTTTCTCCTCCTCCTTTACCCCCGCCGTTGTCTGTTTTATTTTGCCCAAATCTCCCCCTGTGTGCAAGGAATGGACGGGGATCATTCACTGGCCGGGCGTGGAATATATATATATATATATATATATATATATATATAATATATATATATATATATATATATATATATATTATATACACACAAATGTATATATACATTGTGTGTAGTATATATATATATATATATATATATATATATATATATATATATATATATATATATATATATATATATTATATATATATATATATATATATATATATATATATATATATATATACACACAAATGTATATATATATATATATATATTATATACACACAAATGTATAATATACATTATATTAATTAGTAAACTGAGGCGGTGGCGCAACGTCCGTCTGGGCGGGAAGAGTTCGGTCCCAAGGACGCGGAGGGAAAGCAAAGGTCACGGAAGGCCTTTCGTTTCCATCGAAGTCCTTTCGAGGAAACTCCGCGCTCTTCAAAAAAAAAAAAAAAAAAAAAAAAAAAAAAAAAAAAAAAAAAAAAAAAAAAAAAAAAAAAAAATCAAAACAGAAAAAGATTATCAATGATGGGTTATAACCCAGTGCATGAAGCCGTGCATAGCAATGCATCAAACGAAGATTAATGAAGGGCATGATTAACCCACGTCAACCAGTCTCCAATGCGTAGTAACTTCATGACCAGTTCTATCCATGGCAGTAACTTGGAACAAAAACCACAATGAATAAAAAACCCTAAAGCATTCTCGGTGACATCAAAGTCCCGTCCTAGAATACCCAAGGCAGCCTTCAGCATCAAGATTTCTCCCACGCAAGTCCTTGATGCGCGTTCACCTCGGCGGTAAAAGATGTTTTATTTATTTATTTATTTATTTATTTATCATGTCCTCTGTCCTTTAATTACGAAGAAGGGATAATTTCGGACAACAATGGGATTCAACGCCACGCGTTGATTTTGATATATATATATATATATATATATATATATATATATATATATATATATATATATATATATATATATATATATATATATATATATATATATATATATATATATATATATATATATATATATATATATATATATATATATATATATATATATAGAATCAGGACGTATTTTATGACAGAAAGTTAATCAAGGTGAAATGAACAAATTGAAACCAAATTAAAACTATCCGCCCTCTGTTGCTGCTCCTCCCTCTCCTCACTCCCTCTCCTCTGATGCTGCTCCTGCTGCTGCCTTTCCTGCTTCTGCTGCCACTGATGTTATTTCTTGTGATGCGGAAGATGGTGAAGGTGCTGAGACACTGAGAGAGAGAGACTATCGCCCACTGGATCTAACTTGTAGGCGATAGACAGTGTCCTAATAGGACCCTTGCGTAACCCCTTCAAAGCAAATGGTAACTGCTGCTGTGAGGCTGACAGCGAACGTTCTCTTTGTAACACCTGCTGTGTGTATGTGATGAGTGATGTGTGTCTGTTTGTTTGTTAGCTTGTGTGGGGTGTGTGTGTGTGCGTGTGTGTGTGTGTGCGTGTGTGTGTGTGTGCGTGTGTGGTGTGTGTGTGTGTGTGTGTGTGTGTGTGTGTGCGTGTGTGTGTGTGTGTGTGTGTGTGTGTGTGTGTGTGTGTGTGTGTGTGTGTGTGTGTGTGAACAGAGAAGAGGGAGGGAGAGAGAGAGAAGAGAAATAGAGAGAGAGAAAGGGAGAGAAAGAGAAGTGAGAGAGAGAAGAGAAAGAGAGAGTGATAGAGAAGAGAGAGAGAGTGAGAGAGAATAGAAGAAAGAGAGAGAGAGAGAAAGAGAGAAGATAAGAGAGAGAGAGAAGAGAAAAAGAGAGTGAGAGAGAGAGAAGAAGGAGAGAAGAAAAGAGAGAGAGAAGAAAGAGAAGATAAGAGAGAGAAAGAGAGAAAGAGAGAGAGAGAGAGAGAGAGGAGAAGAGAAGAAGAGAGATAAGAGAGAGAGAGAGAGAGAAGAAAGAGAGAGAGAGAGAAGAGAAGAGAGAGAGGAGAGAGGAGAAGAGAAGGAGAGAAGAGAGAAAGAGAGAGAGAGAGAAAGAGAAGATAAGAGAGAGAGAGAAGAGAGAGAGAGAAAGAGAAAGAGAGAGAGAGAGAAGAGAGAAGAGAGAGAGAGAGAGAGAGAGAGAGAGAGAGAGAGAGAGAGAGTGAGAGAGGGAGAGAGGGGGAGAGAGAGGAAGAGAAGAGAGAGAGAGAGAGAGAGAAGAAAGAAGAGAGAGAGAGAGAGAAGAGAGAAGTGAGAGAGGGAGAGAGAGAAGGAGAGAAGAGAAAGAGAGAGAGAGAGAAAGAGAAGATAAGAGAGAGAGAGAGAAGAGAAAGAGAGGGAGAGAGAGAAGGAGAGAAAGAGAAAGAGAGAAGAGAGAGAGAGAGAGAAGAAAGAGAGAGAGAGAGAAGAGAGGAGAGAGAGAGAAAGGAGAGAAGAGAAGAGAGAGAGAGAGAGAAAGAGAGAAGAGAGAGTGAGAGAGGGAGAGAGGGGGGGAGAAGGAGAGAAGAGAAAGAGAGAGAGAGAGAAAGAGAAGATAAGAGAGAGAGAGAGAAGAGAAAGAGAGAGTGAGAGAGGGAGAGAGGGGGGAAAAGGAGAGAAGAGAAAGAGAGAAGAGAAGAGAGAGAGAGAGAAAAGAGAGAAAGAGAGAGTGAGAGAGGGAGAGAGAAGAGAGAAGAGAAAAGAGAAGAGAGAGAGAAAAGAGAGAGAGAGAGAGAGAGAAGAGAAAAGAGAGGAGAGAGGAGAGAGAGGGGGGAAAAAGGAGAGAAGAGAAAGAGAGAGAAGAGAGAAGAAGAGAGAAGAGAGAGAGAGAGAAGAGAAAGAGAGAGTGAGAGAGGGAGAGAGGGGGGGAGAAGGAGAGAAGAGAAAGAGAGAAGAGAAGAGAGAGAGAGAGAGAAAGAGAGAAGAGAGAGAAGAGGGAGAGAGGGGGGGAGAAGGAGAGAAGAGAAAGAGAGAGAGAGAGAAAGAGAAGATAAGAGAGAGAGAGAGAAGAGAAAGAGAGAGTGAGAGAGGGAGAGAGAGGAGAAGGAGAGAAAGAAAGAGAGAGAGAGAGAGAGAGAGAGAGAGAGAAGAGAGAGTAAGAGAGGAGAGAGAGAAGGAGAGAGAGAAAGGAGAGAGAGAGAGAAGATAAGAGAGAGAGAGAGAGAAGAGAGAGAGAGTCCCATCCTCACGCCCTAAAAGTATTATCTCTGGCGTCCTGGGAGACGGTGGCCATGGGGGGGAGGGGGGGGGGGGAGAAAAAGAAATGCGTTGGTTGACGCCATTTGTTTGTTTATTTGTTTGAATGTTTGAATGTTATGATTTGTTTGTGTCATTGAAGATTAATCGTTTTATTTTTTCTAATCTGTGTAGATATAAATCTTTGTATATTTTTCTATTATCGCATTCGTTTTGTTATAAGGAACAAACCTTTTTTATCTTTTTATATTTTCCCGTTATTCTTTTACTTTTAAGGTGACTATTTTTTCTTTCGTAGCATTTCAGAACTGATTTTCCCATTATTTATGTAAAAGAGGAATTTCGTTGGAAAGAAAAATCTAAAAAAAATAATATTAATGATAATAATGATAATAATAATAATAATATAATAATAATGATAATAATGATATAATGATAATAATAATGATAATTATGATGATAATGATATTGATTAATAATAATAATAATAATAATAATAATAATAATAATAATAATAATAATAATAATAAATGAAAACGGAATATCAGTATTTTCAATCATACAAAGTATTATCACCCTCATTCGCTTTAAAAATTCTAAATGCTGTATATGCATACTTAGGTACATACGAAAATCATATACAAAATACCAAAGAAAAAATCGAAATGACAAGAACACACTATATCGGTTCCTTGGGTTAGTTCAGGCCGACCAATCAGAGGAAGGATCGGAACAAGCGGACCAATCGGCTCGCTAGGGGGGCGGAGCTTAACAAGATGACAGAGCGGACCGCCACCTCAGTTCCGTCACGACCTCAGAGTGTGCAAGGTGTTTGACGGGAGGAGGCAGACCCTCTCTCCGCAAAGGTGTGTGGGAAAAACTTTTGTCGGTGATTAAAATCGCTCGAGAAGTATCACATCACTCAACAGCGTTTTGATTTTTCAAGTGTGTGTTATATCAATACAGTTACTGTACAAAGAGTAAGCAAAGCGATTGTAGTGATTTACTAAGTGAATTGACCAAGTTTGTGAAAAAGTGTTTTTTTAAGGTGAAGTATCCACCCGCAGCACGAGATAATATGCTGTTAACTTGGGCAAATCTGCCTTCCCTCCGGTTGAAATCACTGAAATGCACAGCAATGTAACCCGTCTGCGGCATCCATGGCGGCCCTTGGCTTTCGCAAAAGCTAAAACGAAAATCAAATCGGAAAACACGCATTTAACCGTGTGACGAGTGTCTTTAGTGCAAGTGGGAATACCCAATACCTAATAATCTGAATAAAAGAGAAATAAGAAAAAGAGAGAGAGGAGCACGTAGATTGCTTTCTAAAGGGCCCGGAATTAACTGGAGACGTCCAAAAAATCGAGTTCATTTTTTGGACCATGGGGGCTCTGCAAGGCGGTGGGGGAGCGCGCCCTCTCCCTCGGCTGCTGCTCCTGTGCGCCGCTTGCGTGGGCATGGCACGCGCGGGGAACTGGATGTAAGTACCAGCGAAATGCGTTTTTGTAGTCTAGAAATTATTTGTTTTAAGAGTATTATGATTTTGGTATTGGTATCATACCGATTTTCAGTATATTCATTGTTTTAGTGTCGTTATTTTATTATTTTTGTAATTGCTGATATTGGTGATACATCATCATCATTACCATCATCATCATCATTATTATTGTTGTAATTATTGTTGTTAATGTTGCTGTTATTACTATTATTTTGTATTATTATTATTGTTGTTATTATAGTGATAATAATGACGTGATAATAACAAACAATGATAAAAATTATTTTTATTATTATTGTTATTATTATTAGCAGTAGTAGTAGTATGATCACTGGTGACATCATCATCAATACCAATACTACCAGTTCTAGAATTATTTATATCGTTATCTTTTTACCATGATCAATGTTATTGTTGATTGTAAACATCCGTGGTTTTCATTTCTCTGCGCATGGTAAGAGGCCAAGCGTGATATGAGGCAGAATTTTATCCTTTGTGTATCCTGTTTGTTTGTTTGCTGCTGCAGGATTCGCTCTTTCCAGTCGCACGTTGTTGCAGATTTTCTACGCAAGCCAGAGAAATAATTTTCACGTAAACATTCGAAGCTGATAAGGGGACCCATTGATTTTCGTATGATTATATACCGTGAGGCAGTGTCACAC
>NW_020869436.1:89449-91949 GCF_003789085.1 Penaeus vannamei | reverse complement strand
GCAGGCTCTTGAGTGGACGTCTTCGTGTGTATGTTTGACGGACAGGAGTAAAGCGGTTGGGCGCGGCGTTGCGGCGGGTGGACGAGGCGGGTCTCGCGAGGGCGTGGTGCAGCTTGTTCTTTTTGCATTGACCGATACATTTTCTTCGGATGAGCATCCCGGTAGACCTGTTTTTAGCAATTTGGTATATGATGTGTTTTCATCGGTATGAGCTTGAATGATTTATGGTTTAAAACCCTATAAAAGAAGAAAGAAGAAAAATGATTTATGGAAACGAACGAGATTCGAACCGTCGCGAATCCGAATCAGCGGAAACGTTCTCAATCTCGATAGTTTGTCGAAATGCTGGAAATTCCAATTCGCGAAAATCACAACTTCCCGCAGTAACTACTGGATAATCGCAGTCGATATGATTTGAGGAAGAGCGATGGATTAAGAAATCCAAAGGAAAGTGGATTACAAAAATGCCTTGTCACTTTCGACGAGCAAGTCGTTTTCAATTCGCTGATTGAAAATAATGGTGTCCAAGACAGGGCACAATATTGGGTTTAAATCGACACAATATTACGTTGAAAAGAAGTGATCATATCGGAGAAGAAAAGGAAGAAGAAAAGAACAAGAAAAGAAGAGAAGAGAATTGAAAAGAAGCAAAATAAGAAGCAGAACAAAAGGATATCGACGAAATGGCCAAAAGAAATGTAACTTATCCAACCACCATAACAATAACAAAGCCATACCCAGGCATCAGCGTGTGTGCCGACGGGACTTTGGTATGCCTCAGGCCCAGTCAACTCTCTCTCTCTCTCTCTCTCTCTCTCTCTCTCTCTCTCTCTCTCTCTCTCATCTCTCTCTCTCTCTCCTCTTCTCACCTCCCTCCCTCCCCCTCCCTCCCTCATCTCTCTCTCTCTCTCCTCCGCTCTTCCTCGTTCTCTCCTCTCCTCTCTCTCTCTCTCTTCCTCCCTCCCTCGTCCTCCCTCTCTCTCTCCTCTCTCTCTCTCTCTCTCTCTCTCTCAGTCTCCTCTCTCCTTCCTCCTTTTCTCTCTCCTTCTCTTCTCTCTCTCTCTCTCCCTCCCTGCTTCCTCTTCCCTCTTTTTTCCCCGTATTACCTCCTCTATCCTCTTCCCTCTTTTTCGCTCTCATTTATTCATTTTCTGTCTCCTTTGATACCCGATCACGAGAGTGGTGCGTTCGCAGACGCTTTCGCAGACGGATTCACGCGGATTCATGGTCTGATGAGGCTAATGATAGGAGCCGCAAGAACGATCTTTGTGTGTACGGGTGAAGAAAGTGTTTATTTCATTCTGTTACTTGTCCGTTCGGCTCTTGACTTTCTATTTCTCCCTCTCTTTTCTTCCTCTCTCTCTCTCTCTTCTCTTCTCTTTCTTCTTAATACATGAGTGTAAAAGGTGGCATCAAATCCTCTCATCCTTAATTTTCTCTCTCCTCCCTCCCTCCTTCCCTCTATCCTTCCTCCTTCCCTTCCTCCTCTCTCCCTTGCCTCTCCCTCCCTTCCTCCACCCTCCTTCCCCTCCTCCCTCCCTCCCTCCTCCTCGCCCTCCTCCTCCCTCCCTCCCCCCCCCCCCTCCCCCTCCTCCTCCCTTCTTCCTTCTTCCCTTCTCCTCCCTCCTTCCTCCCTCTAACCCCACCCCAAATCACTGCGATAGCTAATAGCGAATGCATTCTGGCTCAAATTGCACCATCTTTGTTTGATTCTTGTTGCCATGGTAACTCCCGAAATTACCAGGGACTTGGGCTATTTAGAGGACGATAGCCTCAAGCGATGGCACAGTGATGGGGCAGTAACAGCTGAGGGGTGGGGGGGGGAAAGGATGGGGTAGGCAGGGGGAAGGGGGAAGGAGAAGGAAAAGACACGGCATTGAAGTTGTGTGTGTTTTCATGAGGTGGGAGTGGGGTGGGTGGTGGCCAGTTGCGGGGTCTGATTTTGTGTTGGTCAGCGGTTGCATGTCTCCGTGTGTGTGTATTCATTATAATATATATCCATATTTATATTAATATACTATATAATATATAATAATATATGATATATATATATAATTATTATAGTCGATTAAGTAAATAGGAGTTATACATGAGGTAGGTAGGAGAGCTATTGCCATGGACGACCTGTCGATCGAGTATCGAGTGAGCTATATATTATAACTACCTAATTTTGTGTGTGTGTTGTGTCGTGTGTGTGTGTATGTATATCCATATAATCTATATACATGTATACCACACACACGCACACCACACAGCACACACACACACACACACACACCCACACACCCACACACAGCACCACGCACACGCGCACAACGCACCCACCCACCACACACCACACACACCACACAAAATAAAGACACAACACACACCAAAACCTTCAATTCGCCGCCACACACACACCCACACACACACACACACATCACACACACATATCACAAGTAGATCAAAACACACACAGCAAACACCCATACATATATGTTGAATACTATATTATAAT
>NW_020869436.1:81949-84449 GCF_003789085.1 Penaeus vannamei | reverse complement strand
CCTCTACCCTCTCTCCCTCCCCTCTCCCCTCACTACTCTCCCCCTCTCCCTTCTCCCCTCCCTCCCTCCCCCACCCCCCAGGACGCCCACGGGCCGCCCAATCCCGTGTGTGTCACAGTCAACAAAACTCCAAAGAATGCAAATCCGGCAATCGTATTTTCTGTTGATCCGAGCAAAAATCTCGTTCAAGCCCCAACTCAAGTTTTCTGTCTTTCTCTCTTTCTTTCTCTCTCTCTCTCTCTCGTCTGTCTCTCTCTCTCTCTCGTCTGTCTTCTCTCTCTCTCTCTCTCTCTCTCTCTCTCTCTCTCTCTCTCTCTCTCTCTCTCTCTCTCTTCTCTCTCTCTCTCTCTCTCTCTCTCTCTCTCTCTTTCAGCCTTGGGAAGAATTTGTGAATAACTCATATGAGAGGGAGGCAGGGGAGATTTCCTTTCTCTCTCTCTCTCTCTCTCTCTCTCTCTCTCTCTCTCTCTCTCTCTCTCTCTCTCTCTCTCTCTCTCTCTCTCTTCTCTCTCTTCTCTTCTCTCTCTCTCTCTCTCTCTCTCTCTCTCTCTCTCTCTCTCTCTCTTCTCTCTCTCTCTCTCTCTCTCTCCCTCTCTCTCTCTCTCTCCCTCCTCCCTCCCTCCCTCTCCTCTCTCTCTCTCTCTTCTCTCTCTCTCTCTCTTTCTCTCTCTCTCTCTCTCTCTTCTCTCTCTCTCTCTCGTCTTCTCGTCTCTCTCTCTCTCTCTCTCTCTTCTTTCTCGGAGAGAAGAGAGTGAAAGAAATTTGGGAATAGAATGGAGGGAAGAGAAACATCAGGGGGGGGAATGCAGAAGGAAGGCGGAGAAAGGGGAGGGGAGAAAAAAAGAGAGAGAGATAGAGAGGAGAGGAAGAGAGAATAAGTGAAATAGTGTAACGGACGTGGTTGAAGGAGCAGATGTTTGTAAGAAGTATTGGGTGAGACAGGATGAGGAGGTAGAGGTGGTGGTGGTAAGAGGAGAGAAGGAGGAGGAGGAAGGAAGAGAAGAAGGAGAGAGGGAGGAGGAGGAGGTTGAAGGTGTATGTGGAGGAGGGAAAAGGAGGCGGAGGTAGAAGTGGAGGAGGAAGAAGGGAGGATAAGGAGGAGGAGGAGGAGAACGGGGAATTAGTAACCGTTGGGGTAATACAAAAAAAGGAAGAAGAAAGAAGCAAACAAAGATATAGATGTAAAAAAGAAACAACCGAAAGAGAAATAAAGGAACAGAAAAACACACACACACTCTAGCATGATATAGGAAAGCAGAGGAATGACAAGGGACAGAAAAGTAAAAAAAAAAAAAAAAAAAAAGATTCAATTAGCGTGTCACGGCGATGAGTTAGCGGCCTTTCTCACGCTACGGATCGCTACGGACGCGAGCGTAGCGGCGGTGGTCCTTGTATATGCTATATCACTCTCGGTCTGTAATAGCAGGTCTCTTTTGCATGGATCGCGGGGCACATACGCACACAAACCGTAAAATTACAACTAGCCTGACATATTCATAATCAATACCGCTGTTGATTTTTTTTTTCTTTTTTTCCCCTATCAATAGCGGAGACTTTATGAAGATTCATGAAATACTAACTCTTGAGGGGGGTTCGTGATTTTTTTTTTCTTTTCTTTTTTTTTTACCATTTCTCCCTTCCCTCCTTTTCCTTCCCTCCCCCCGCCTTTTCTCTTTCTTCTCCTGAGGTTGGCTTGGGGCAAGGTCATAAAAAACTCGCGTGTAAACAAACAAATCAAAGATTGTATGCTGTGGAGGTTATTTACTGTCTGCTTACTGCTTGAAGAATTGGTTTGTGTGTGAGTGTGTATGTGTTTTGTTTGTTTCGTTCTTCTGGGGGTGCGAATAAGCACGTTGTGGAGTGCGAACAAAGAATAGGTGGTGAGCGTTTTTATTTTCCCGTTTTTTTCCTCTTTTTCATAGTTTTGTTTCCTTTTTTCTTAGGTTGATGATGAAAGCTTAAGAGAAAATGGCGTTTGTGTTTTTAGAATATATGTATTTTTTTTGCGTGTACTCAGCGTGAGGTCGTCAAGTCTGATGTGAGTTCTTTGTCTATCCAGGCGTGATAAAGAACCATATTTCATTATCATTTACGGAGTTCGCGCTCGTGATAGGACCCGAGATCATCCTTGCGAGAAAACGGACTCACTCGTAGAAGGCCCAGCAAGTTCCCGCGATTGCTTAAGTGGCAGGCAATAACCAGGAGTCTCTGGTAATTACAACTTCGCAAGTAATTATCACAAATCAATGAAGCGCCGTTGATTGCTCCGCTAAGTTGCAATAACACCCGGGTAATTGAGAGTCTTAAGGTCGCCCAATGCATGCAGAACACAAGCCCTGCAAGAATTAGTGGTGATGAGTCGGTCATTAGTGATGTGAGTGAGTGCGCCGAGGAGGAGTCGAGAAGGGCGCTTGCCTGCCGCCCGGTACTCGCTTGGACGCCGACTCTGGGTGGGCGGCTGCCGGGGACACGGGCGCGGAGGGGCGGGGCGCGGTACGGC
>NW_020869436.1:71949-74449 GCF_003789085.1 Penaeus vannamei | reverse complement strand
GCGGTCGTTCTTACCGACTATTTATTGATCCTTATTATTAACGTTGACTTTTAAGGTGAAGGATCCTCGGGAAGGGGGGGGGGGGGTGACGTGTTTCGCATCCTAGGCTAATTTGATCCTTAGATTGAAGGGGGGGAGGGGGAGGGCGGGCCCAAGATCTCCCTTAAGGGCGGCGAGGGGATTGCGTAAGGTGGGGGAGGGGAGGTGGGGGAAGGAGGGAGGCAAGGGGAAGGAGGGAGGGCAAGGGGATGGAGGGAGGGAGGAGTGAGGGGGATGGGGAGGGAGGAGGGAGGGGTGCAGGGGGAGGGAGGGGAAGGGAATGGAGGGAAAGAGGGAGGGAGAGAGGAGGGGGGGTGCTTGGAGCATTGGAAAATCTCTTTGTCTTGGCGGGATTCGGTCTGGAGCACACACGGGTTTTGGAGTCTGTTCTGTATTTTTCTCTTCCCACTGCTCTCTCTTCTCTCTCCTCTTCTCGTCTCTCTCTTCATCTCTCTCGTCTACTCTCTCTATATATATATATATATATATATATATATATAATATATATTTACTCTATATCTTCGTTCTCCCCTTTTTATCGATGAGAAATATAGAAATTCGTCATGGTCTTCGCGTCCGACTGCTTCTCCCTCTGTTTTGGCTTCAGTCTCGGAAGAAGAAGAAGGAGAATAAGAAGAAGAAGAAAGAAAGAAAAAAATCTCGTTTGGAATTGGGAATGTTTGTCTTTGATTTGCAAGTCTGATCGGAAGGGGAGAGGGGGGTGGGAGGGCGGGGGAGGGTGGGAGGGTGAAGGAACGGTGGAGATTATAATTGCTTTTTTTTATCTGTGTGATTGATAGCGTGTTGGCGAGTGATGGGAGGTAGACAGAAGCAGCCAAGCATGATAGACGAAGATGAGAGAGAGAGAGAGAGAGAGAGAGAGAGAGAGAGAGAGAGAGAGAGAGAGAGAGAGAGAGAGAGAGAGAGATGTAGTGAGCGAGGGTTGCAGGCAGAGAAGGGTGTATCATAGGGATGTGTATGTATTTATATGTATGTGTGTGTGTATGAGAGAGAGAAGAAAGATAAAAGGAAGAGAGAGAGAAGAGAGACAGAGACAGAGAGAGACAGAAAGCGAAAGAGAGAAAGAGTGAGAGAACTGAGAGAGATAGAGAAATTGAGAGAGAAAAAAAGAAAGCGAAAGAGAGAGAGAGAGAGAGAGAGAGAGAGAAGAGAGAGAGAGAAGAGAAGAGAGGAGAGAGAGAGAGAGGCGGAAGGCAAAACATCCCATCGCCAGCGCTCTTCCTCTCGGCGGCTCTCGACGTCGGCGGCCAATCCCATGCTTTCCGAGGTCCGGCCGGAGTCGCCCCCCGGTCGCTGATTTGTGGCGCCACATCGCGTCCTCCGCCGCGGCGACTCGGAATACTGATGGTGCCGGAGGGAAGGGAACCTGGGGTTGTTTGGCTTTGTTGGGGCGGCAGGGGAGGCAGAGGGAGGAAGGGGTTGGGGCGGGGGAGGCAGGGAGGGTAGCGGTGTTTCTCAGTCTGTTGCCCGTGTTGATTGGTGCATGAATTTATTGTTTTTCACTTAATTTGCATATTTTTAGGTTATAGGGGTTTCTGGGTTCGAGTCTTGGACCTGGACCACGGGTGATGTTGCGAAGGGCTTCCAGGGCCCCCGAGTTCCGTCAGGGGGTCCCGGGCCTGGAGGCAGGATTAATGTTGATATTTTTTTGTCACCATCTTTATCAATATCACTTCTACTATTATCTTCACCATAACAGCTACCATCACCACCGCTACTGCTGCTATTACTGCTGCTGCTACTACTGCTACAGCTACTACTACTATTACTACTACTACTACTACTACTACTACTACTACTACTACTACTACTACTACTACTACTACTACTACTACTACTACCACTACTACTACTTCCCCGCAACCATCCCCCTCCTCCACATAAACCGCCACCATAACCATCACCATAAAGAATAAGCCACCAGCACCACCATTACTATCTTTAGTTGCAAAGACAAGCTGCTCCCATTTAAGTCTCAGAAGCCGCGAGGATAAACGAACTCGCGACGCAAATTCGTCCCTTTGTCTTGGGGAAAAGCGCGCGCGAGAAAGATGGCGGCCATATGCTCTCCAAAACGTAAACATGGCGAGTGTAACCGAGATATGTCAAATCTTTGTTTCTCTTTCTTTTTTTGGTTGATGTATGTATGTATTTTGTTGTATTTTTTTTCTTTTTTTTTTTTGGAGGGGGGGAGGCTTTGTCTTTTTTGGCTTGTTTTGCTCTCTTTATGTTAGTTTTTTTTTTCCTTTTTTCCTCCCCCTCCTTCTCTTTAATTTCCATTTTCTCTCACTTCCACATTTTTTTTTACTTCCTTCCCCTTTCACCTCCCCTTCCTTTCACACTGTCCCTTCCACTTCCCTTTTCCCTGCGCTTCCCTCTTGCCCCTTCCCCTTCCCTTCCCTCTGCTTCCCCTTTCCCTTCCTCCCCTTCCCCTTTCCTT
>NW_020869436.1:59449-66949 GCF_003789085.1 Penaeus vannamei | reverse complement strand
TCCGCATCCCCGAGAAGGAGGCGCGGCGAGGCCAGTGGTTACAGCGGCGAGTACAAAATTACGTTAAATCCGCTGGTAGAACAGTATGTAATTTCGAATGTCATGGTCGGGAGACGGTTTTGCAGGCGTCCGTTTTTTTTTTTTTTTTTTTCTTAATTTCTTCGTCTGTCTTTTTTTTTTCTTTTTTTTCGGTTTTTTGATGTATAATGAGGCGTGAATTGTATGTACTGTTATGGCGTGTGTGTGTGTTTTTTGTGTGTGTTTCTTTCTCTCTTTCTGTTTTCTCTCTCTCTCTCTCTCTCTCTCTCTCTCTCTCTCTCTCTCTCTCTCTCTCTCTCTCTCTCTCTCTCTCTCTCTCTCTCTCTCTCTCTCTCTCTCCTCTCTCTCCTCCTTCATCCCTCTCTCTCTCTTTCTGCCTCCTCCCTTCCCCACTCTCATCCTTGTCTGTGCAAGTTACTGGGCAATAATATTGTCAAAGAAAAATTGTGAAAATGAATGATATTTATCCCGGTAAATAGATACCACACGGAAGATAGTAAATGATTATGATAATAAGGGTTCATGCTCATAATAATGAGATGAGATATATGACAAGACAGTATATTGTGTTTATCTTTATTGGAATTATATTTTGATGTAGAGAGATAAGAGTGCATTAACACGAACTAAATTTGGTGCAGGTTATTTATTAGTTAATTGACAATGGTGGATACATAAGAATGATCAGTTATTTTTTTTTTTTAACTCAAAATAGATGTGATAGTTTATTGTTTAAGCTTAACGATGAAGGTGAATGGTAATGATGACTGTTTTAATAACGACACGAAATGAAAACAGAAACATTTAGCGGAAACCTTGGGATTTTAATTTCAAAGACTTCCTGTCGGTTCCTCAAGACGATGAAGAATAAGGGAGGAAATGATAAAAAGAGAGGGATGATAAAGAAAATAATTGATATACAAGTGCCTGCATCCGCCTCCACAGTGGAAAATTTTGAGCCTTATGTCCCTTCTGACTCTTGAGTGAAAATGTGTTTTTAAAGATCGTATCGTTTTGAATTTCTCTCAACGACTTCTATTTTTGTGTCATTATTATTGTCATATCTCGTCTTTTTTTAGTGTCATTTTCTGGTCTGACGTCTGGAACACCGTTAGATGTACTTGTTTGCGGAATGCGAAATGAGATACTTCCGCGTGCTTTTGTATCTTTTTTATATTTATTTTATTTATTTTATTTTTATTATTAATTATTTTTTTTTTGGGGGGGGGTTATTCAAGGTTTATGGAACTGTGAAGACGGAATTCCTTTTCTTTATCTTCTCACTCTTATAATTATTCTCTCGTTCCCCTCTCCACGCATCCCTGTATAGATTCAGACTATATCAACCGCAAACTAACACCGTGTATTTACCGCAGGATATAGAATTGACATCCCATATTTCATATTTTATTTCCGTGCATAATTATTCGTCGTTAAAAAAAAAAAAAAAGAACACCAAGAAAGACAAATCAAAGTCACAAAGAACAACAACAGCGAAGAACAGAAAGAACAGCCGAGAGGAGAGAGAGAGAGAAAGAGAGAAAGAGATGATGGGAGAGGGAGACGAAGAGAATAATTATAAGAGTAAGATAAAGAAAAGGAATTCCGTCTTCACAGTCCCATAAACCTTGAATACCCCCCCAAAAAAAAAAAAAAAATAATAATAATAATAGTAAATAAAAAAATAAAAAATAAAATAAAATAAATAAAAAAAGCTAAAAAAGCGAAAAGAGAGAGGGATGATCAGCTATTGCCGGGCGGAAGGAGGGGTCGACGCAGACGGCGTAACCTTCAGTAAATTAGATCCTTGTCGATAGCAGTGTTGAGCCAGATTACCGCGGTCACTTGAGAAAGAGGGGAAGAGTGAGGGAAGAAGGAGGAGGGGAGAGGGTGAGAGATGGTGAAGGAGGGAGAGGGAAGAAGAGGGTGAGGAGAAGGGAAGAAGGAGGTAGGAAAGAGGGGAGAAGGAAGGAAGGATAGGGGAAGAGGGGGAAGGAGGAGGGAAGAGAGGAGGGAGGGAGGAGGGAAAAAGGGTGAGGGAGAGAAGAGAAGTGGGGAGGGAGGGGAAGGGGTGAGGAGGGAAGGGGGAGAGAAGGAAGAGGATGAAGGAGGGTGAGAGAGAGAGGGTGAAAAAGGAAGGGAGCGAGGGGAAGAGGGGGAAGGAGGAATAAGGGGGGACGAAAGTTAGGGAAGGAAGGATAGTGAGGGAGCAGGGAAATGGTGAGGAAGGAGGAGCGAGGGGAAGAGGGTGAAGAGGCAAAGGGAAGGAGGACGGTGAAATAAGTGAAGGAAAGGGTCAGATGAGGGGAAGCCAGGGGAAAAGGTTAGGGAAGGAATAAGGAAATGTAAGTTAAGCGAGAGAGGGAGAGGAGATAAATGGGAAACTTGGGATAGAAGGAAGAGGAATTGAGTAATAAGCAAAGGAAAAGTTAAGAAAGAAGCTAGAGATTGAGAGGGAAAAAAACAAGAAAGATGAAAGAACGAGAGAAGAAAAATAAGCGTTTATGTAGAGAGAGAAAAAAATAAGACGCATTAGAACGTAGAAATACAGCGAATAAATAGTAAATGATACAACAAAGCAAGTAACCAAAATAATATCCCAACCAAACTCCCTATAGTGGTTGGGGGGGGGTACTCTAGAAAATCACATTGATACTTTATTCCCCGCTCATGATCGGCCATGATTTATAAGCACCATGATTACCATACTCTGCTTAGAACACATGATGAAAAGAACGAAGGAAAATGTATGACGACTTGGCGGTGTCGACAAACCCAATCGCAGCGACCAAACCGGCTCGGCAGATAGCGCGGCCGCAGAAGAGAGCGTTCGGACCAGGGCTGTCGCGACAACCGACTCTGAATTACTGGATGCCCTGTGATTGGCTAAGTGTTCGAGTCGTGATTGGCTCAGAAACTGTTGACTGTTGCTTTCTTTGAAAGGCTAATTTTTGTGCGCATTTAGTAATTCCCTCCAGCAACTATCTTATAATTTTCATTATTGTCCACAGAGTTGTCGAAATTGCATTTGTACTGGCCTATACCAAATACTCGACGTCATATAAACAATTATCCTGTCATTTTTTGGTATCTATCATCTACCAACTCGGACGTCATACCCGACCGACTCCTTCACTATACGTCATCGCTACGTCATAGGGTACTGGAATAGCAGAAGCCATTACTGGTTTGACAGCCCTGGTTCGGACTAACCTAACTACCCGTCGTGTGTTTTCTCTCTCGATCAGCTGGTTGTCCGGTTGTCGCTGAGCGGTTGCCGAGGTGTCCTTTTCTCCTGGACATGTGCTGGGCACAGGATACCATGAAGCGCATTTTGAAGGGTATCAGTCTGGAATCTGGAACCATTACCAACCGTACGAAAGCGATGATGGAGCTTTGACTTCGGATTTAGATGCCTCTTATGTATTAGCCTTGAGAAAATCTGCACCTTAGGTAAATTTTGCAAATCTATTGCTTGGCTTACAGTGCTGTGTAAACTCTTGCTTCATGATATACTGGTAATTGTTAACAATCTCCAATCAACGCTGAAATCATGGTTCTCGGGTCGCATTCGTATCATTTGCGGTAATAGTGGTAACCCCTGCGACCAACCTGTTCCTTTGCAGATTTCCCTCCCGAGCAGCCGGCACTTTGGCTTGCAACTACTCCACTCGGCACGTTTACTGTTTTTCGCGGCCCATCGCCCGGAGCAACCACGTTACTCGGCTTGCGACCGTCATGGAACGTCATGGAACAGGGGACCTTGGACAAACCGTCGCTGTTTTTCGCCGGCCATCGCCCGAGGCAACCGCGCCGCTCGAGTTGTGATCGTTTTTTTGACGCGCAACCTCAACAACTCAATTTCAAACTGACTTTTTCCTTCTGCCTTGTTTGTCTGGTTTCAGCCGTTTAAAACCCGTTTTACTGAGAGAAGTTAGAAAATTGGAAACCTCCTCCGTGTAAAATATATAGCATGCAAGATTTGTCCGCTGCTTTTAATCTTATTCTAAGCATAGAGAGCAAAAAAATCAACCAGCTTTCTTGACCACAATGTAAACATGGAAATTCATTGTTAGAATAACCAAAAACATTATTTTAAACTCTTCAACAAGAAATTCCCTTTCATAAGTTTAGACTACTAGAGAGAGAGAGAGAGGAAGGGGAGAGGGAGGAGAGGGAGAGAGAGGAGAGGGGAGGGAGGAGGAGGAGAGAGGAGGGAGGAGGAGGAGGAGGGAGGAGGAGGGAGGAGGAGAGGGAGAGAGAGAGAAAGAGAGAGAGAGGAGAGAGACGAGAGAAGAGAGAGAGAGAGGAGAAGAAGGATGAGAGGAGGGAGGGAGGAGGAAGAGGTAGAAAAAGAATAGCGGACCAAGAACAAGGTCTAAATCAGAATCGAAGTCAGAAAGGAAAGGAACGCGAAACGTGGGGTTGTGCAGAGGGAAGCAAGGAGTTCGGACGAGGGGAAGTGAGGAGGGAGGGACAGACGGACAGTCAGACACAAGGACAGTGCAATACGCAGAAAGACAAGCAGAGAGAACAGTCAGTCAGACAGACAGACACAGACAGAATAAGAGTAAGTGAGACAGGCAGAGAGACAGACAGTCAGGCAGACAGAGTGAGAGAGACAGGCAGAGTGACAGTCAGCGTCTGACAGACAGACAGACATGACCAGGACCCCTGCATGGCCACTTTAGACACCAGCAGATACTCAGGTGGTACGCACTTCACCATCCCAGGTGTGCGTATGCGTGTGTGCGTATGAAGACGAGGATTATATGTCTGAAGAGGTGTGAGTTCAAAGGATAAGTGTTTAGATTGAGGATAAAGTCAGCGGACGCGCGCTGTAAGGATGCGGTGCAGGATGTTGATAGACGCATCGAGGAAGGAACTGTTTCGGATTTCAGGATATGAAGGATGAATGCCACCTGGTGTGATTTCGGAGAGAGGCGGGAGGGGGAGAAAAACGAGTAGAGAGAGACAGGAGAGAAACATCGAGAGGCAGATAGATATACGTAGAGAGGCAAAGGGAGAGAGGGAGAGGGAAGAAGAGATAAATCCAGACATAACTAAAAACATTGGAAACGTGAGAAGGCAGAGGCAAACTCCGAGAAGGAAGTAAGGGAGAGGAAAAGAGGAGGAGGAAAGAAGAGAGAGAGAGAAGAGAAGAGAGAGAGAGCAGAGAGAAAGAGAAGAGAGTAGAGAATAGAGAAGGGGAAGAGAGAAAGAGAGAGAGAGAAATATATACTATATACATGAAAAAGACAATAAAGAGAAAGAAAGTCAACGAAAGAAATTATGGGGAAGAAAAGTTCTCCCCTTCTCCCTCTCTCCCTCGTCTTCGTTATTATTTCCTCCCCTCTTCCCGCCCGAGTTGAGCTCCCTTTCCCCTTCCACATATATTCGTTTTTTTATTCCCAATAACGAATCGCCAGAGAGAGAAAAATCCCTTATTAGTTTCCCCTTTTGAAAGAAAAAGGTCGCCTATTTTCGGAAAGTTTTGTTTTTTTGTCTCTTTTGACAGATGTTGCTGTTAGTTTGGGAGTTGCGTGTGACTATTGTCCTATAGATGTTAAAAGGATTAAGCTGAATATTACACACGCACGTGCACGCACACACACACGCACCGCACGCCACACACACCACGCACGCACGCACGCACGCACGCACGCACGCACGCACGCAACGCACGCACTCACACACACACACCACACACACACACACACACACACACACACACACACACACACACACACACACACACACACACACACACACACACACACACACACAACACACACACACACACAACACACGCACGGACGCATACACATACGCACACACATGTATTATATATAGATGGATAGAAATATATATTATATATAATATATATATATATATATGTATATATGTATATATATATATGTGTATATATATCTTGTATATGTATGTTTGTATGGTTTGATGTGATAATGAAAATATATCTCCGTTGCAAAGGCGAAAAGAACAATATTCTGTAAGGGTGTTTCTTGACGTGAGTATGGTAACAGATCGGGACAAGGGCGTGTGTGCGAGGGGTTATATGACCCATGGGCGTGGAATGGGCGTCCTCGGCACATAACCCCGGGCGGGCGGCGACTGCAGGCGTGTTTGATTGAAGGCATAAATCAGGATTTGTCCAGTCTATAAGCTTTTTATGACTTTATTTGGATTTTATGGATAATCTTTTCGAGGCCCACCCTGCGTCCGAATGTTTGGGTGCCTTTGTGACCACGGCTTTGTCTCCGGCTTAATGTGATGTGTTTTTCTGTGGGATATTGGGTGATATTAATAGATAAGAGGATGAATTTCCAGCTGTATGGTAAAATCTCCCGGCACGGTTGCTATTGCGTGGAATACGTGTTTTACAGACAAAAGTTAACACACCATAAGAAATACATGTACACACACTTACATATAGTGAACACATACACCAACACAAATACGCGTACGTGAACACACACACATACACACACCAAAACATACACAAACACAAACACATACAAAACACATACAGAGACGCAATCCTACAACCCCCCCCCCCCTCCCCGAGCACGCTCCCAGTATTAATGACTGTTATTATTATTTATGAACTTTAGTGGCGCTGCTGTCCCTGTGTGCCCCAGGCGATCGAGGTCTTTGCCGGGGTGTTTGTTTTGATGACGTCATCTCTGGTTTCAAAACACGGCGCGCTTGTAAGGAAAGTGTGTATTGCACAGGACTCCACTGGCATTCGTTTTTTTTTTTTTTTCTCTCTCTCTCTCTCTCTCTCTCTCTCTTCTCTCTCTCTCTCTCTCTCTCTCTCTCTCTCTCTCTCTCTCTCTCTCTCTCTCTCTCTCTCTCTCTTTCTTTCTCTCTCTTTCTCTCTCTCTCTTTCTCTTCTTCTCTCTCTCCTTCTCTCTCTCTCTCTCTTCTTCTCTTCTCTCTCTCTCTCTGTCTCTTCTCTCTCTCTCGCTCTCTCCCTCTTTCTGTCTCTTCTCTCTCTCTCGCTCTCTCTCTCTCTCTCTCTCTCTCTCTCTCTTCTCTCTCTCTCTGCTCTCTCTCTCTCTCTCTCTCTCTCTCTCTCTCTTCTCTCTCTCTCTCTCTCTCTCTTCTCTCTCTCTCTCTCTCTCTCTCTCTCTCTCTCTGTCTTCTTTTTATTTCCTAGTACTATTTTCTTTCTTTAGTGGGGGCTTGGGGATCGGTTGCGAGGGGAGGGGGTAGTATGGTTTAGGTATTTTTGTTTGTATTTTTTTATTTCCTTTTTGAGGATGATATATGGATTGGGCGTTTAATGTTTATAGAAACATGGCATGAACCCATGTGACGTACGCACTCACCACATCCTCACCATACACGCACACACATACACAACCACACACTACCACCACACATCACACACACACACACCACCACACGCACAGCACACAACACACCACACAACACACA
>NW_020869436.1:51949-54449 GCF_003789085.1 Penaeus vannamei | reverse complement strand
GTGACGCCCCTGATTAATGACCAATCATGGGCGTGTCCGGGCGATAGGGATTGGAAGGAGATGGAGAGAGAGAGGGCGAGGAAGTGAAAAAGAGGGAAGGGAAGGGGGAAATATGTGAAGATGCGGAGGAAGAACGATTGATGATCGGGGAAAGAAGAAGAAAAGGAAAAAAGAAGAATCGACGTCGGCGGTTACAGTCCAGATACATAAATCAGTGAAAGAAAATGGAACGATCGAGACAAGATTTAATTGGCCTCAAACCAGATGAATTCCAGATGTGAAATGAGGAAGGGGCAGAAATTCTGACGCGCTCAGAATGGAAGAGGAGAAGAGGAAGAGGAAAAGACCAATGTGATGCTGGAGGAGGAATGGAAGGGCGGAGGGGGGAGGGGAGGGGAAGGGGGAGGGGCGCCTTGAATGGGACGAAGATAAGATCTCGCGATGACGATGGGCGGCCGAGAGATTGAGTCGCAACGCGGAAAGTCCGTGGGAGGGGAGGAGGAGAGGGAGGGGAGGGAAGAAGAAAGAGAGAGGGAGGGAAAGAGAGAGAGAAGAGGGGAAGAAGAGAGAAGAAAGAGAAAAAGAGGGAGAAAGAGAGAGAGAGAGGGAGGGAGGGAGAGGGAGCGGGTGGGGAGAGAGAGAGAGAGGGGAGGGGTTGGGGAGAGGGAAAAGGAGAAGGAGAGAGAATGTGAGAGAGAGAGGAAGGGAGAGATGAGAGCGAGGGAAGGAAAGAAAGATAGCCAGACAGAAAGAAGAGGATAGATTGTCTGTCGGTCAGTCAGTCAGTCAGTCAATCTGAAAGGCAGAAAGGAAGGACGGAGTATAGAAGGGAAAGAGACAGACAGCCAGTCAGGCAGCCAGAGATGCGACAAAAGAAGGGAGGAAGGGAAGAGATGATGAAACAAGAGGCGAAGAAAAAAAAAATAAAGTTCAAAACAAACAAACAAGGCGAAAGAAAAAGAAAGTAAGAGAGGAAGATAAAAAAATAGACAAGACAAAAAAGAAGAGAAGAAAGAGGGAGATAAAGAAAAAAAAAACGGAAAAGAGATAGAGAGACAGACTTCCCATGGATTTCAAAAGGTCGCCCATTACCTCCATTAGTGACAGTTGGACCATATATAGCGGAGGCTGGTCTAAGCCGCGAGTGGGGGGGGGGGGCAAGGGTGTAAGGGTAGGGGAGAACGCAAGTGTGTAAGGGTGGGTTCCAAGGGTGAAAAAGAGCTGGAGGAGGAAGAGGATAAGAGGGTGACACAACGACCGATGATAAAAGTGTGATTGGGAGATAAGTCGAGTGCTATGGATTGTAGGTGAGAGAAAGGTTGAAAAAATGTTGAAAAATAATAGGAAGTTTGATTTGTTTGTTGATGGCAGTGATAGTAATGTTGATGATAGTAATAGTTTTGTTGATAATAACAATAACAGTATTAATTATAATAGTAATAACAGTATTAATGATACTAATATTAGTTATAATGCATATAGAAATAATCGTAACATTGATAGTAAAAACAAAAGGAAGAGAGAGAGAGAATGTTGGAACGAGGAGGGGAAGGGGAGAAAGAGCAAGAAAGAGAAAGAGACAGACAGCCAGATAGATAGACGGGCAGACATGTAAATCTTTGTTTTAACTTTCGCGCAAGAAAACAGTTACCGGTGAACAGCGCCGCAAAAATAAACCACAAGACTTTGAAAGAAAATTCGAAGAAGTCCGGTAGGAATAAGAAACCCATTTTCACCTTAATCGTCGGGATCTTGAAAGGGAGAGGGGGAGGGGGGAGAAAGGGAGGAAGGGGGAGGGGGGAGGAGAGAGGAAGGGAGAAGGGAGGGAAGAGGAAGGGAGGGGAGAGAGGGGGAGGGGGAGAGGAAGGGAGAAGGGAGCAGGAGGAGAGGAAGGAGAAGGGACAGGGGAGAGGAAGGGAGGAGGGAGGAGAAGGGACAGGCATAGGAAGGGAGGAGGGGGGAGGGAGAGGAAGGGGGAGAGGGGAAACGAGACCGCTGCCGGACGAATACCTTGCCGTGACGGGGAGGTCAGAGGTCAGGCGATGATAGCTGGGAAAGATGACTGCGCTGACCCTAATGTAGACAGCGCGAGGCCCCACGCAGCGTAAGGGTTGCTCCCCGGGGGTGGGGGGAGGAGAGGAGAGGGGAAGGTGGAGGAGGAGAGGGGGGGAAGGGGGAGAGGAGAGGGGAAGGGTATGATGACAAGGCTTTTTGGAAGGAAGCGAGAGGGAGGGGGAGATGGTGGAGGGAGGAGAGGAAAGGAGAGAGAGAGAGAGAGAGAAAGAGTTGGTTTTGTGGTCTTTTCTTTCCGCTAATTTCTTCTCAATTCTTTCCTTTTCTTTTTAGTAGTTTCGTGTTTGGTTTGCTTTCTCTCCCCTCCCCTCCCTCCCTATCTCCTCTCTTCACCCCTCCCCCTACCCTCCCCATCCCCCTCCATCCCTCCCTCCCCCTTATTCCCCTCTCCCTCATCCCCCACCCCCTCCTGCCCCCCCTCCCCTAC
>NW_020869436.1:34449-41949 GCF_003789085.1 Penaeus vannamei | reverse complement strand
CTAATCTTGGCTTCGTCATGGACTGAATCCCTAATCTTGGGTTCGTCATGGACTGAATCCCTAATCTTGGCTTCGTCATGGACTGAATCCCTAATCTTGGCTTCGTCATGGACTGAATCCCTAATCTTGGCTTCGTCATGGACTGAATCCCTAATCTTGGCTTCGTCGTGGACTGAATCCCTAATCTTGGCTTCGTCATGGACTGAATCCCTAATCTTGGCTTCGTCATGGACTGAATCCCTAATCTTGGCTTCGTCGTGGACTGAATCCCTAATCTTGGCTTCGTCATGGACTGAATCCCTAATCTTGGCTTCGTCATGGACTGAATCCCTAATCTTGGCTTCGTCATGGACTGAATCCCTAATCTTGGCTTCGTCATGGACTGAATCCCTAATCTTGGCTTCGTCATGGACTGAATCCTAATCTTGGCTTCGTCATGGACTGAATCCCTAATCTTGGGTTCGTCGTGGACTGAATCCCTAATCTTGGCTTCGTCATGGACTGAATCCCTAATCTTGGCTTCGTCATGGACTGAATCCCTAATCTTGGCTTCGTCGTGGACTGAATCCCTAATCTTGGCTTCGTCGTGGACTGAATCCCTAATCTTGGCTTCGTCATGGACTGAATCCCTAATCTTGGCTTCGTCATGGACTGAATCCCTAATCTTGGCTTCGTCATGGACTGAATCCCTAATCTTGGCTTCGTCGTGGACTGAATCCCTAATCTTGGCTTTCGTCATGGACTGAATCCCTAATCTTGGCTTCGTCATGGACTGAATCCCTAATCTTGGCTTTCGTCGTGGACTGAATCCCTAATCTTGGCTTCGTCGTGGACTGAATCCCTAATCTTGGCTTCGTCATGGACTGAATCCCTAATCTTGGCTTCGTCATGGACTGAATCCCTAATCTTGGCTTCGTCGTGGACTGAATCCCTAATCTTGGCTTCGTCGTGGACTGAATCCCTAATCTTGGCTTCGTCGTGGACTGAATCCCTAATCTTGGCTTCGTCATGGACTGAATCCCTAATCTTGGCTTCGTCGTGGACTGAATCCCTAATCTTGGCTTCGTCATGGACTGAATCCCTAATCTTGGCTTCGTCATGGACTGAATCCCTAATCTTGGCTTCGTCATGGACTGAATCCCTAATCTTGGCTTCGTCATGGACTGAATCCCTAATCTTGGCTTCGTCGTGGACTGAATCCCTAATCTTGGCTTCGTCATGGACTGAATCCCTAATCTTGGCTTCGTCATGGACTGAATCCCTAATCTTGGCTTCGTCGTGGACTGAATCCCTAATCTTGGCTTCGTCATGGACTGAATCCCTAATCTTGGTTCGTCGTGGACTGAATCCCTAATCTTGGCTTCGTCATGGACTGAATCCCTAATCTTGGCTTCGTCATGGACTGAATCCCTAATCTTGGCTTCGTCATGGACTGAATCCCTAATCTTGGCTTCGTCATGGACTGAATCCCTAATCTTGGCTTCGTCATGGACTGAATCCCTAATCTTGGCTTCGTCATGGACTGAATCCCTAATCTTGGCTTCGTCATGGACTGAATCCCTAATCTTGGCTTCGTCATGGACTGAATCCCTAATCTTGGCTTCGTCATGGACTGAATCCCTAATCTTGGCTTCGTCATGGACTGAATCCCTAATCTTGGCTTCGTCATGGACTGAATCCCTAATCTTGGCTTCGTCATGGACTGAATCCCTAATCTTGGCTTCGTCATGGACTGAATCCCTAATCTTGGCTTCGTCATGGACTGAATCCCTAATCTTGGCTTCGTCATGGACTGAATCCCTAATCTTGGCTTCGTCATGGACTGAATCCCTAATCTTGGCTTCGTCATGGACTGAATCCCTAATCTTGGCTTCGTCATGGACTGAATCCCTAATCTTGGCTTCGTCATGGACTGAATCCCTAATCTTGGCTTCGTCATGGACTGAATCCCTAATCTTGGCTTCGTCGTGGACTGAATCCCTAATCTTGGCTTCGTCATGGACTGAATCCCTAATCTTGGCTTCGTCATGGACTGAATCCCTAATCTTGGCTTCGTCATGGACTGAATCCCTAATCTTGGCTTCGTCATGGACTGAATCCCTAATCTTGGCTTCGTCATGGACTGAATCCCTAATCTTGGCTTCGTCATGGACTGAATCCCTAATCTTGGCTTCGTCATGGACTGAATCCCTAATCTTGGCTTCGTCATGGACTGAATCCCTAATCTTGGCTTCGTCGTGGACTGAATCCCTAATCTTGGCTTCGTCATGGACTGAATCCCTAATCTTGGCTTCGTCATGGACTGAATCCCTAATCTTGGCTTCGTCATGGACTGAATCCCTAATCTTGGCTTCGTCATGGACTGAATCCCTAATCTTGGCTTCGTCATGGACTGAATCCCTAATCTTGGCTTCGTCATGGACTGAATCCTAATCTTGGCTTCGTCATGGACTGAATCCCTAATCTTGGCTTCGTCATGGACTGAATCCCTAATCTTGGCTTCGTCATGGACTGAATCCCTAATCTTGGCTTCGTCATGGACTGAATCCCTAATCTTGGCTTCGTCATGGACTGAATCCCTAATCTTGGCTTCGTCATGGACTGAATCCCTAATCTTGGCTTCGTCGTGGACTGAATCCCTAATCTTGGCTTCGTCATGGACTGAATCCCTAATCTTGGCTTCGTCATGGACTGAATCCCTAATCTTGGCTTCGTCATGGACTGAATCCCTAATCTTGGCTTCGTCATGGACTGAATCCCTAATCTTGGCTTCGTCATGGACTGAATCCCTAATCTTGGCTTCGTCGTGGACTGAATCCCTAATCTTGGCTTCGTCATGGACTGAATCCCTAATCTTGGCTTCGTCATGGACTGAATCCCTAATCTTGGCTTCGTCATGGACTGAATCCCTAATCTTGGCTTCGTCATGGACTGAATCCCTAATCTTGGCTTCGTCATGGACTGAATCCCTAATCTTGGCTTCGTCTGGACTGAATCCCTAATCTTGGCTTCGTCATGGACTGAATCCCTAATCTTGGCTTCGTCGTGGACTGAATCCCTAATCTTGGCTTCGTCATGGACTGAATCCCTAATCTTGGGTTCGTCATGGACTGAATCCCTAATCTTGGCTTCGTCATGGACTGAATCCCTAATCTTGGCTTCGTCATGGACTGAATCCCTAATCTTGGCTTCGTCATGGACTGAATCCCTAATCTTGGCTTCGTCATGGACTGAATCCCTAATCTTGGCTTCGTGGACTGAATCCCTAATCTTGGCTTCGTCATGGACTGAATCCCTAATCTTGGCTTCGTCATGGACTGAATCCCTAATCTTGGCTTCGTCATGGACTGAATCCCTAATCTTGGCTTCGTCATGGACTGAATCCCTAATCTTGGCTTCGTCATGGACTGAATCCCTAATCTTGGCTTTCGTCATGGACTGAATCCCTAATCTGGCTTCGTCATGGACTGAATCCCTAATCTTGGCTTCGTCATGGACTGAATCCCTAATCTTGGCTTCGTCATGGACTGAATCCCTAATCTTGGCTTCGTCATGGACTGAATCCCTAATCTTGGCTTCGTCGTGGACTGAATCCCTAATCTTGGCTTCGTCATGGACTGAATCCCTAATCTTGGCTTCGTCATGGACTGAATCCCTAATCTTGGCTTCGTCGTGGACTGAATCCCTAATCTTGGCTTCGTCGTGGACTGAATCCCTAATCTTGGCTTCGTCATGGACTGAATCCCTAATCTTGGCTTCGTCGTGGACTGAATCCCTAATCTTGGCTTCGTCATGGACTGAATCCCTAATCTTGGCTTCGTCATGGACTGAATCCCTAATCTTGGCTTCGTCATGGACTGAATCCCTAATCTTGGCTTCGTCATGGACTGAATCCCTAATCTTGGCTTCGTCATGGACTGAATCCCTAATCTTGGCTTCGTCATGGACTGAATCCCTAATCTTGGCTTCGTCATGGACTGAATCCCTAATCTTGGCTTCGTCATGGACTGAATCCCTAATCTTGGCTTCGTCGTGGACTGAATCCCTAATCTTGGCTTCGTCATGGACTGAATCCCTAATCTTGGCTTCGTCATGGACTGAATCCCTAATCTTGGCTTCGTCATGGACTGAATCCCTAATCTTGGCTTCGTCGTGGACTGAATCCCTAATCTTGGCTTCGTCATGGACTGAATCCCTAATCTTGGCTTCGTGGACTGAATCCCTAATCTTGGCTTCGTCATGGACTGAATCCCTAATCTTGGGCTTCGTCGTGGACTGAATCCCTAATCTTGGCTTCGTCATGGACTGAATCCCTAATCTTGGCTTCGTCGTGGACTGAATCCCTAATCTTGGCTTCGTCATGGACTGAATCCCTAATCTTGGCTTCGTCGTGGACTGAATCCCTAATCTTGGCTTCGTCATGGACTGAATCCCTAATCTTGGCTTCGTCATGGACTGAATCCCTAATCTTGGCTTCGTCATGGACTGAATCCCTAATCTTGGCTTCGTCGTGGACTGAATCCCTAATCTTGGCTTCGTCATGGACTGAATCCCTAATCTTGGCTTCGTCATGGACTGAATCCCTAATCTTGGCTTCGTCATGGACTGAATCCCTAATCTTGGCTTCGTCATGGACTGAATCCCTAATCTTGGCTTCGTCATGGACTGAATCCCTAATCTTGGCTTCGTCATGGACTGAATCCCTAATCTTGGCTTCGTCATGGACTGAATCCCTAATCTTGGCTTCGTCATGGACTGAATCCCTAATCTTGGTTCGTCATGGACTGAATCCCTAATCTTGGCTTCGTCATGGACTGAATCCCTAATCTTGGCTTCGTCATGGACTGAATCCCTAATCTTGGTTCGTCGTCATACTGAATCCCTAATCTTGGCTTCGTCATGGACTGAATCCCTAATCTTGGCTTCGTCATGGACTGAATCCCTAATCTTGGCTTCGTCATGGACTGAATCCCTAATCTTGGTTCGTCATGGACTGAATCCCTAATCTTGGGCTTCGTCATGGACTGAATCCCTAATCTTGGCTTCGTCATGGACTGAATCCCTAATCTTGGCTTCGTCATGGACTGAATCCCTAATCTTGGCTTCGTCATGGACTGAATCCCTAATCTTGGCTTCGTCATGGACTGAATCCCTAATCTTGGCTTCGTCATGGACTGAATCCCTAATCTTGGCTTCGTCATGGACTGAATCCCTAATCTTGGCTTCGTCGTGGACTGAATCCCTAATCTTGGCTTCGTCGTGGACTGAATCCCTAATCTTGGCTTCGTCGTGGACTGAATCCCTAATCTTGGCTTCGTCATGGACTGAATCCCTAATCTTGGTTCGTCATGGACTGAATCCCTAATCTTGGCTTCGTCATGGACTGAATCCCTAATCTTGGCTTCGTCATGGACTGAATCCCTAATCTTGGCTTCGTCATGGACTGAATCCCTAATCTTGGCTTCGTCATGGACTGAATCCCTAATCTTGGCTTCGTCATGGACTGAATCCCTAATCTTGGCTTCGTCGTGGACTGAATCCCTAATCTTGGCTTCGTCATGGACTGAATCCCTAATCTTGGCTTCGTCGTGGACTGAATCCCTAATCTTGGCTTCGTCATGGACTGAATCCCTAATCTTGGTTCGTCATGGACTGAATCCCTAATCTTGGCTTCGTCATGGACTGAATCCCTAATCTTGGCTTCGTCATGGACTGAATCCCTAATCTTGGCTTCGTCATGGACTGAATCCCTAATCTTGGCTTCGTCATGGACTGAATCCCTAATCTTGGCTTCGTCATGGACTGAATCCCTAATCTTGGCTTCGTCATGGACTGAATCCCTAATCTTGGCTTCGTCATGGACTGAATCCCTAATCTTGGTTCGTCATGGACTGAATCCCTAATCTTGGCTTCGTCATGGACTGAATCCCTAATCTTGGCTTCGTCGTGGACTGAATCCCTAATCTTGGCTTCGTCATGGACTGAATCCCTAATCTTGGCTTCGTCATGGACTGAATCCCTAATCTTGGCTTCGTCATGGACTGAATCCCTAATCTTGGCTTCGTCATGGACTGAATCCCTAATCTTGGTTCGTCATGGACTGAATCCCTAATCTTGGCTTCGTCATGGACTGAATCCCTAATCTTGGCTTCGTCATGGACTGAATCCCTAATCTTGGCTTCGTCGTGGACTGAATCCCTAATCTTGGCTTCGTCGTGGACTGAATCCCTAATCTTGGCTTCGTCATGGACTGAAATCCCTAATCTTGGCTTCGTCATGGACTGAATCCCTAATCTTGGCTTCGTCATGGACTGAATCCCTAATCTTGGCTTCGTCATGGACTGAATCCCTAATCTTGGCTTCGTCATGGACTGAATCCCTAATCTTGGCTTCGTCATGGACTGAATCCCTAATCTTGGCTTCGTCATGGACTGAATCCCTAATCTTGGTTCGTCGTGGACTGAATCCCTAATCTTGGCTTCGTCATGGACTGAATCCCTAATCTTGGCTTCGTCATGGACTGAATCCCTAATCTTGGCTTCGTCGTGGACTGAATCCCTAATCTTGGCTTCGTCATGGACTGAATCCCTAATCTTGGCTTCGTCATGGACTGAATCCCTAATCTTGGGTTCGTCATGGACTGAATCCCTAATCTTGGCTTCGTCGTGGACTGAATCCCTAATCTTGGCTTCGTCATGGACTGAATCCCTAATCTTGGTTCGTCATGGACTGAATCCCTAATCTTGGCTTCGTCGTGGACTGAATCCCTAATCTTGGCTTCGTCATGGACTGAATCCCTAATCTTGGCTTCGTCGTGGACTGAATCCCTAATCTTGGCTTCGTCATGGACTGAATCCCTAATCTTGGCTTCGTCATGGACTGAATCCCTAATCTTGGGTTCGTCATGGACTGAATCCCTAATCTTGGCTTCGTCGACTGAATCCCTAATCTTGGCTTTCGTCGTGGACTGAATCCCTAATCTTGGCTTCGTCGTGGACTGAATCCCTAATCTTGGCTTCGTCATGGACTGAATCCCTAATCTTGGCTTCGTCATGGACTGAATCCCTAATCTTGGTTCGTCATGGACTGAATCCCTAATCTTGGCTTCGTCATGGACTGAATCCCTAATCTTGGCTTCGTCGTGGACTGAATCCCTAATCTTGGCTTCGTCATGGACTGAATCCCTAATCTTGGCTTCGTCATGGACTGAATCCCTAATCTTGGCTTCGTCATGGACTGAATCCCTAATCTTGGCTTCGTCGTGGACTGAATCCCTAATCTTGGCTTCGTCGTGGACTGAATCCCTAATCTTGGCTTCGTCATGGACTGAATCCCTAATCTTGGCTTCGTCATGGACTGAATCCCTAATCTTGGCTTCGTCGTGGACTGAATCCCTAATCTTGGCTTCGTCATGGACTGAATCCCTAATCTTGGCTTCGTCATGGACTGAATCCCTAATCTTGGCTTCGTCATGGACTGAATCCCTAATCTTGGGTTCGT
>NW_020869436.1:26949-29449 GCF_003789085.1 Penaeus vannamei | reverse complement strand
CAGGAGGAGGGGAGGAGGAGGGGAGGAGGAGGAGGAGGGGAGGAGGAGGGGGAGGTGGGGGAGGAGGGGCAGGAGGAGGGGAGGAGGAGGAGGAGCGAGGAGGAGGAGGGAGGAGGAGGAGGAGGCGGAGGAGGAGGGGGAGGAGGAGGAGGGGGAGGAGGAGGCGGAGGAGGAGGGGGAGGAGGAGGAGGGGGAGGAGGGAGGAGGGAGAGGAGGAGGAGGGAGGGAGGAGGGGAGGAGGAGGGGGAGGAGGAGGCGAGGAGGAGGGAGGAGGAGGGGAGGAGGAGGGGAGGAGGAGGCGGGAGGAGGAGGAGGGGAGGGGGAGGAGGGGGAGGAGGAGGGGGAGGAGGAGGAGGAGGGGGAGGGAGGAGGGAGGAGAGGGAGGAGGGGGGAGGAGGGGGAGGAGGGGAGGAGGAGGGAGGAGGAGGCGGAGGAGGAGGGGAGGAGGAGGCAGGAGGAGGAGGCGGAGGGGAGGAGGAGGAGGGGGGAGGAGGAGGCGGAGGAGGAGGGGAGGAGGAGGAAGGGGAGGAGGAGGAGGGGAGGAGGAGGCGGAGGAGGAGGGAGGGAGGGAGGAGGAGGAGGAGGAGGTGGAGAGGGGAGGAGGAGGAGGAGGAGGGGAGGAGGGGAGGAGGAGGAGGAGGAGGGGAGGGGGAGGGAGAGGGGGAGGGGAGGAGGGGGAGGAGGAGGAGGAGGGGAGGGCGAGGAGGGGGAGAGGAGGGGGAGGAGGAGGGGGAGGAGGAGGGGAGGAGGGGAGGGGAGGAGGAGGAGGGGGAGGAGAGGCGGAGGAGGAGCGGGAGGAGGAGGGGAGGAGGAGGGGGAGGAGAGGGGGGAGGAGGGGAGAGGAGGCGGAGGAGGAGGGAGGAGGGGCAGGAGGAGGGGAGGGGGAGGGGGAGGTGGAGGAGGGGAGGAGGCGGAGGGGAGGAGGGGGAGGAGGAGGGGGAGGAGGAGGGGAGGAGGAGGGGAGGAGAGGGGGGAGGTGGAGGAGGAGGAGGGGAGGGGGAGGCGGGAGGGAGGAGGAGGAGGGGGGAGAGGGGAGGGAGGCAGGGGAGGAGGAGGGGAGGAGGAGGGGGAGAGGAGGCGGAGGAGGAGGGGGAGGTGGAGGGGCAGGAGGAGGGGGAGGTGGAGGCGGAGGAGGAGGGGGATGAGGAGGAGGAGGAGGGGGAGGTAGAGGGAAGAGGTGGGGGAGAGGAAGACGAAGAGGAATAAGAAAAAGAAAAACAAAAAGAAATAAAGAAGAGTAGGAGCAAGAGAAGAAGAAAAAGAAATACGGAACAATGCAAAGAAAGGAGGAGCAGTAACAGCATCCGGTAGACAAGGAAGGAGAAAAAGGGCGACGAACAAGAACAAGAACAGCAAAGACGAAAGAAGGAAGAAGCATTAAAAGGAGGAAGAGGCCTCTGACCTCGTTATCTGGGACCTCGCTCGATGCCTGTGATAGCTTGTGTAAACTGTGACGGTAAAAGCTTAGAAGGAAAACCGATATGATAACGTGATGACGGACAACATGGCTGGACTACACACGGAATAGAGATTTTGCGTCCGTTTCCCCGTCTGCGGCTTTGGTTTCATTAAGGTTTAGGCTCGGTTCTCAAACGTGAATAAATCGAATTTCCCGTGGGATAGAGATTTTGCGTCCGTTTCCCCGTCTGCGGCTTTGGTTTTATTAAGGTTTGGGCTCGGTTCTCAAACGTGAATAAATCGAATTTTCCGTGGGATTGAAATTCTGCGTCCGTTTCTCCGTCGACGGCTTCGGATTGATTAAGTTTTAGGCTCGGTTCTCAAACGTAAATTAATAGAATTTCCCGTGGGATAGAGATTTTGCGTCCGTTTCTCCGTCTGCGGCTTTGGTTTTATTAAGGTTTAGTCTCGGTTCTCAAACGTGAATAAATCGAATTTCCCGTGGGATTGAGATTTTGCGTACGTTTCCCATCTGTGGTTTTGGCAAATAAAATTTTCATATTGTATCCCTATCTCGTAAGTAGATAAAACTGCGCATGGGATAGAAATATTGCGCCTGCTCCAGTTCATTTAATTTTATGTTCGTTTCCCAACTTAAACTACAACAGTGTTTGGTATTAAGATTTTATGTCTGTTTCCCACATTAGATTTGAGTCCCTAACTGTGAATAAATATAACTGCGCGCGGGATAGAGAGCTTGCGGCCGTTTCTCCTCTGCGAATTCAGTTCATGAAATTTTATGTTCGTTTCCCCATCTTTTGAAAAAAAAGACATTGTTGAAAAGTCATAGAGATAAACTGACATGAGGTTGACATTTTCGATCTGGAATTTTGACAGGTACTAATAACCAAATATTTTCACGTCTAACACCAGAGAGTGAGAGGAAAAAAGAAGGGTATTTCATATCCATAACATGAAATTACTTACAACTCATTCTTACCCTCAAAGTGACTCGCAAACTCTGTCAAAAGTTTGTTTAGAAATTTCAACTATGTTTTTCGTTGCCCGGAGCGCACTGATTTTTTTCTTCATTTTTTGTCTG
>NW_020869436.1:20000-21716 GCF_003789085.1 Penaeus vannamei | reverse complement strand
ATTATAATACTATTTATATTCATACTATAGTATATATATATAAATCATGAGCATTATATATAATTATTAGATATTATGATTTATATATTATTATATATATATAAATCTTATATATATATATATATTATATATCTACTCATACAACGATATTATATTATACTACTATATCATATCTTATATATACTCACCCTATATATATATAATGTATGGTATCGTATGTAATAATTCATATGCATCATGGATGTATGTAACTATATATTAATACCTATCTATGACTAATATATTATACTGACGTATCATATATCATTATTATATAGTATATGTATATACTATATATCATATGTGCTGTGGTCATAAACCCGCACCCCCATATCCTCCCGAGGACCTGTGTGTCTTTAGTTCGACAGCTCTAGTGTTGTGTGTGTAGTGTGGTATAATGTACTGTCCTGATTCTTATAATTACCATCGGTGTTGTGTTTGTGTGGTCTATTGTACAGGCCCTCGCGATAGTTGTGGTGTCAACTACACACTTCTCCACTGGCCTGCTGTGTGTCGGTGTGTGTGTACTGTGGTTATTCTGTGTGTGTCTTTTTGGCCCATTGTATTCATGTGGTTGTATAAGCGATCAGTTCACAAATACATAGCAGATCCCCAACCCGTGCATGGCAATGGCACACAATGGATTCCCAGCCATTGCAGCCAAAGGGTAACTTGAAAACCTTGCATGGAAATCTGGTTTGCCTGAATGCCTCTACATGACCTATGTAATGATTTCATTTTTACTGATGTATGGACTTGGTACAATTACTGTCTGATTATTTACCCCCTGTGAATATGCATATGCATTTCCCTTAAATCCCAGAGCCCTTATATGACCCACATGTGTAAATATGATATGCTCAAAGAAATTATATTTTCATGTGCGGATTGTAGTGATGAAGGGATTTCTTCACCGAAATTTGTAAATGCAAATGTAGATGTGAAATTTTATAATAATAATCGAAGCGTGAGTTATTCCTACTTATATACGAATTGCTTTCAATTGCAATATCTCAGCGCGGAAGTTTAAAGATTTCGAGTATCTCTTTTATCTAGTTCTGAGCTAAATTAGATAGATATTAGTGACAAGAAGAATTATTACATGCAAATGCAAATGTCGAAAAAAATGTACGGATATTTGCAAAGGCGAAAAATGAATGCTTTTTAATTTGCTGTTTATTATTTCTTTTTGATATATTTCTGTTTATTTATTTATTAACCAAGTTTCTCTTTGGGCCTCCTCCCTCCTACCACATATACATATTTTTCAAATTAATCCCATATCAATAATAATGATATGATATAAAATCACAAAAAACACTGAACATTACACCCCTGTTCCCTGCTCTTATGCCCTACTAGACATAGACACTAACACACATACAATAATAGAGATAAGACACCACTACACTAAAGACAATACGCCAAAATATACAACAACAAACTATGGTAATGAGAACCCCTACACATGCTCGCCATCCCTTTGGTAATGGACCTCCTGCTGCCTACACTATACTATAAGATAAATAGAAGACACAAAAACCAATACACAATAGATACAGCACATAACACAATACAATAATAGGATAATAAGAGAACAAACAAACAAAAAAAAAAACATAGACATACAGACCTCCTAATATAAAGAAGTAATGGAACCCAACTCACTAGACCTAC
>NW_020869436.1:5000-10000 GCF_003789085.1 Penaeus vannamei | reverse complement strand
CATTATCCGGAGACACAAGGCATTCAAATTTGCATTTTAATATCAGACATTTCTTCATTACAGGATTGGCTTGACGGTTGCCGACGCGGCCGATAGACTTGGAAGACAGCTGCGGGCCGCTCGATAGATTTCCAGGTAAAATTGTTTGCTGCAGAAGGTGGCGGTGGTGTTGGGGAATTAAATTGTTTTGATTCTTTTTTTAGGTAATTACTGCGGGATTATTTTATTTTTTTCTTATCCTTACTGTGGGATTGGTTTTGTTGTTGTATTGTTGTTGTTTATTGCTTTTGTTGTTATTGTGCTTTTGTTTGCTGTTTAATGTTCCTGTTAGTTATTATTATTATTTATTATTATTATTTTATTTTATTATTATCATTATCATTTTATTGAATGGTAAACACTACCATGTTGTCGCTATCACTGTTATTATTATTATTATTATCACCATCATTATTGTCATTATTATTATAGGTTTCTTTGGTGGGTTAGTGTGTGTGTGGGAGAGTGAGAGAGAGAGAGAGAGAGAGAGAGAGAGAGAGAGAGAGAGAGAGAGAGAGAGAGAGAGAGAGAGAGAGAGAGAGAGAGAGAGGAGAGAGAGAGAGAGAGAGAGAGAGAGAAAATAAACAGTAAGGATCCATTTCTGTGTATATGTGTGTGTGCCTGTATGTCTTTCTGTCTGCGAGTCTGTATACCTGCGTGTCAGTGTGTGTGTTTTCATATGTATAGGCTTATGTTGCCCCTTTTCCCAACACGCCAATCCACTCTGGTGTGAAATCGGGGTTTTGGGTCCGTAGACTCATGGCCAAAGAAGCCCAGTCAATATCGCCCTTTCTGTGAGCGGGGCATTTATCCTTCTGTTCCATTCCTTATCCTTCCGTTTTCCTTCTTACTATCTCCATGACCCTCTGCTAGAAGGATAGAAATATAGAAATATAGATAGATAGGTGGAGAGAGAGAAAAAAAGGAGAAAAAGAAGAAGAAGAGAGAGAGGAGAGAGGAGAGAGAGAGAGAGAGAGAGAGAGAGAGAGAGAGAGAGAGAGAGAGAGAGAGAGAGAGAGGAGAGAGAAAGAGGAGAGAGGAGGAGAGAGAGAGAAAGAGAGAGAGAGAGAGAGAGAGAGAGAGAGAGAGAGAGAGAGAGAGAGAGAGAGAGAGAGCAGAGAGAGAGAGAGAGAGAGAGAGAGGAGAGAGAGAGAGAAGAGAGAGAGAGAAGAAAGAAAGAAAGAGAGAGAGAGAGAGAAAAAAGAAAGAAGAAAGAGAGAAAGAGAGGCAAAGAAATAGAGACAGACAAACAGACAGACAGAGCATGAGACCCTTCTTCCGTTGTGGCTTTTGCGAAATGGCGATTAACCTTTGGCTTTTAATGCATCACTTTTGTCTGGATTTTGACTTTTCTCATAACAACAACAATGCTTTCTGTTTTTGAAGAGGATACGCATTATTGTTAGGATTATTATTATCATTATTTGTTAAGTTATTGTTATTAATGTTATCATTATTATTATTAATTTTGTCGTTTTTACTGTTATCATTATTATTATTAATTTTGTCGTTTTTACTGTTATTGTTATTATTAATGTTATCATTATTATTATTGTTGTCATTGTTATCATTATCATTATTTATATTATTATTGTTTTTGTTATCCTTATCATTATAATTTATATTATTATCATAGTTGTTGTTATCATTATCATTGTTATTATCATCACTTTTATCATTATCAAACGTGTACGTCTATTCATCTATCGACGTTTCCACGTGCGTCTGTGAATGCGGTCAGCGGGTAATATTTTATCTAAAGAGAAAAAAGTGTCCGTTGTTGCCATGCTCTCTCCTCGGAGCAAGCAGCATGTCAAGATTGCCAGTCATTTGTGTCACATACTTGGCACGTGCGTCATTGTGACCATGGTGACGGCCTTCTGTGTGCGGCACTTGACACATGACACCCTGGCGAGTCATACGTGGCACAGAATGGAATATATGGTATGAAATAGGTTGTGTGCGTGCGTGTGTATCCGTTCAAAAATTTCGGGTCCCAACCGTTCCTTTTGTCGTTCTGTCCCAACCGTTCCTTTTGGTCCACTTCGTTCTGTTCCAACCGTTCCTTTTGGTCCACTTCGTTCTGTTCCAACCGTTCCTTTTGGTCCACTTCGTTCTGTTCCAACCGTTCCTTTTGGTCCACTTCGTTCTGTTCCAACCGTTCCTTTTGGTCCACTTCGTTCTGTTCCAACCGTTCCTTTTGGTCCACTTCGTTCTGTTCAACCGTTCCTTTTGGTCCACTTCGTTCTGTCGTTCCGTCCACTTCGTTCTGTTCCAACCGTTCCTTTTGGTCCACTTCGTTCTGTTCCAACCCTTTGGTCCAGTTAATGTCAACACTTCGTTCTGGTCCCACCGTGTCCTTTTGGTCCACTTCGTTCTGTTCCAAAACCGTTTTTTGCGTTTCGTTCAACCGTTCCTTTTGGTCACTTCGTTCTCGTTACCGTTCCTTTTGGTCCCTTGTTCTGTTCCAACCGTTCCTTTGGTCCACTTCGTTTTGTTCCAACCGTTCCTTTTGGTCCACTTTTGTTCTGTTCCACAACCGTTCCTTTTGGTCCACTTCGTTCTGTTCCAACCGTTCCTTTTGGTCCACTTCGTTCTGTTCCAACCGTTCCTTTTGGTCCACTTCGTTCTGTTCCAACCGTTTCTTTGCGTTCGGTCAATTCCGTTTAAATCGTTCCTTTTGGTTCGTTCAATTCCATTCCAACCGTTCCTCTTGATCCGTTCCGTTCCGCCCCAACCGTTCCTTTTGGCTCGTTGAGTTCCATTCCAACCGCTCCTCTTGGTCGACTTCGTTCCATTCCGAGACCCGAGACCAAAGCAGAGGGCGAGGAAGGGAACGAAACGGGAGAAGAGAGAAGACTGAAGGCTGGCATGGATGGATACGTGGATGAGATATTTCGTATAGGAGTCTGTTATAGTGGAAGCTGAAAGATTGTGTAAGGTATGATGTGATTGTATAGTGTGTGGTGAATTTGGTGCATAGTGGATGGTGCTGTTCCTATTTGTGTGTGAGGCAAGGGCGTTGTAGTATTTGGTGTAGACCGCGTTGCTAACATGGTAGGTGTATACGGTGTGTGGGAATTGAGGTTTGCATATTAACGTGGTGAAATTGTATTAGAGCTGTGTTCCTATTTGTGTGTAAATGCAAGTTATGGTCGTTTTGTATTTGGTTAGTAAATTGGTATAGTTGTATTTGTGTGTGCTGTGACAGTTGTCTGGTGTTGAGTGTAGTGCGTGGTGAATTTGTATTTGAGGAATATACAATAGTGTGTTATATGTAAATGAAGTAAATGTACAGTATGCCATCTTTTGAAGAAAGCAACACGACATTTTCTTTGTGTATCAGTTGTATAGTGCATGGTGTATCTTTGTTTGAAGAAATGTATAGTGTATGCGTACAAAAGAGGATGAGTTGCATCCAATATGTTATACCACAGTATACGATTTCGATTATACTGTTTTTATATATTACAATATACTATTTCGTGTAAGAGGATATGATTTGCTGCCTCTTGCAATTCCCTATCTCACTATTATCATCAGTATAAATATAAGGTTTACACTGACCCTTATCCTGAGCACCATAAGTCGCAATATAGTGTGACGTAGTGGTAAAAGACGTGATTTAATCATCAGAGCGTGTTATTTCCCCCTGGCAGCGAAATGTGTTTTTGTTTTTAACCGAAAGATTCATCACCATCGGGCTCCCTTTTCTCCCTCCCCTTCTCCCTCGCCCCCCCTCCTCCCGTCTCTCCCCTGTAATCTCCCTCTTTCCCTTTCTCTCTGTTCCCCCAATCCTCTCTCCTGCCTTCTTCCTTCCCTCTTACACACACACTCTCTCTCTCTCTCTCTCTCTGCGAGTCCTTTGGGTAATCCCCTTCTCTTTCTTTCTTTCTCTTTCTTTCTCTGTCTGTCTCTCTTTCTCTCTCTCTCTCTCTCTCTCTCTCTCTCTTATCTATATCTATCTATCTATCTATCTATTCTATTCTATCTCTCTCTCTTCCTCTCTCTCTCTCTCTCTCTCTCCTCCCTTCTTTCTCTCTCTCTCTCTCTCTCTCTCTCTTCTCTCCTCTCTCTCTCCTTCTCTCTTCTTCTCTCTCTCTCTTCTCTCTCTCTTCTCTCTCAAAGATCTCTCTCTCTCCCTCTCTCTCTCTCTCTTCTCTCTCTTCTCTCATCTCTCTCTCTCTCTCCTCTCTCCCTCTCTCTCTCTCTTCCTCTCTCTCTCTCTCGTCTCTCTCTCTCTCCTCTCTCTCTCTCCTCTCTCTCTCTCTCTCTCTCTCTCTTCCTCTCCTCTCCCTTTCTCTCTTCTCTCTCTCTCCTCTCTTCTCTCTCCTCTCGACTCTTCTCGCTCCTCCCTCTCTCCTTCTCTCTCTCTCTCTCTCTCTCGTCTCTCTCTCGTCTCATCTTTCTCTTTCTCTCCCTCTCTCCCCTCTCTCCCCTCTCTCCTTCATCCCTCCCTCTCTCCCTCACCCTCTCTCTTCGTCACCCCTCTCACTCCCTCCTCTCTTCCCTCCCTGTCTCTTCTCAGTCCTCTCTCTCTTCTCGTCTTTCTGTAGTATTCTCTCTCTCACTCTCTCCTCTCATTTCTCTCCTCTTCTCTCTCAATTCTTCTATGTTCTCTTTCTTTTCTCTCTCACTCTTCCTCTGCTCTCTCTCTCTCCCTCTCTTTTTCTCTCTCTCCCATGTCTCCTTCTTCGATCTTTCTTCCCGTCTTTCCCTCTCGTTCCTCCTCTCTACTCTCTCTCTTCTCCGCTTCTCTCTCCCTCATCTCCGTTCTGTCTTCTCGATCTCTCTTCTTTCTCTCTCGTCTCTCCTCCTCTCCCCTTCTCTCCGTGATCGCTCCCTCTACGCTCTCCCTCCCTCACATCCACCCTACGTTCTCTATTCTTCTTCCTTCCTTTCTCGCTCTGTCAGGCTCGCCATTCTGTTGAGACTGCGACCGTACCTTCATTGATCATGCC
>NW_020869435.1:839032-845905 GCF_003789085.1 Penaeus vannamei | reverse complement strand
GAGAGAGAGAGAGAAGAGAGAGAGGAGAGAGAGAGAAGAGACAGGACACAGACAGACAGACAGACCAGACAGAGAGAAGAGAAGAGAGAGGAGAGAGGAGAGAGAAGGAGAAGAGAGAGAGAGAGAGGAGAGAGAGAGGGAGAGAAGAGAGAGAGAAAGAGGAAAGAGGAGAGAGAAAGAGGAGAGAGGAAAGAGGAGAAGCGAGAGAGAAGAAAGAGGAGAGAGAGAGAGAAAGGGAGAGAGAGGAGAGAGAAAGAGAGAGAGAGGAGGGAGAGAGAGAAGAAAGGGAGAGAGAAAGAGAGAGAGAAAGAGAGGAGAGAAGAGAGGAGAGAGAGAGAGAAGAGGAAGGGAGAGAGAGGAAGGAGGAGAAGCAGAAGAGGAGAGAGAGAAGAGAGAGAAGAGAGGAGAGAGAGAGAGGAGAGAGAGAAAAGAGAGAAAGAGGAGAGAGAGAAAAGAGGAGAAAGAGGGAGAGAGAGAGAGAGAGGGAAAGAGAGAGAGAGGAGGGAAGAAGAGAGAGAGAGAGAGAGAGAGAGAGAGGAGAGAGAAGGAGAAGAGAAGAGAGAGAAGAGAGAGAGAGAGAGAGAGAGAGAGAGAGAGAAAGAGAGAGAGAGAGAGACTTTTCATCTCTTCATGGCCACAAGCTTGATGTAGTACCTACTTCACCTTTAATAAAAGTAACGCAATTTATGTGTAATGAAAAGACATGCCGATATTGACAATATTGGCCACCTGATACTTATCTACCGAAAAACATATCAAACAAGTCAAACTGACTTTTAACACAGAAAATGTGTGATTCCATTGGTTTCTACATATTACGTATCTTTTAAAGTTTATAGACGATACTGAACACATCTCAGTTTGTTTACATTAGGAACATGTCAGATGCACGATGACCATAAACTCACAGCACGAGACTTGAACATTTTACCTTACATTTATTCCCTATTTCCCAAAGACACGAATCAGATATATTGCATACGTCGATCACTATGTCGAAATTGCCACATGCACGATCCCTTTCCAGAGAAAGATAATCAGTAAATAGCAATAATCAATCAATGTTCCGTACGATAGTTTGTGGTGCGTGTTCCCTTCGACTCCCGTGTTATCGGCTCCCAGACCAACCTCTTTACCTGACGTGAGGTGGGTGGCTCTTATCATACAACGTGGGTGTGAGGACAGGTGATGGTGAAGGAGTTGTGATGGTGAACAGGTGACAGGTGGTGGTGGTGATGAGTTGTGCGTGAGGACATATGATGGTAGTGGTTATAATTATCATTATCATACTAGTGTGTGAGGACAGGTTATGGTTAAGTGATGGTGATGGTTATACCGTGCGTGTGTGAGGACACGTGATGGTGAAAAGGGTGTGTGTGAGGACTAGTAATACTGAAACTGTGTCTAAGGACAAGTGAAGGTGAAGTGAGGCTGTGGCTTCTTTACGCTGGCCAGTTTGTGAGGCATTCGTGTACTAATTGCTCCTTGAGGATTTGACATAGATAATGTGATATATATGTGTGATAATTTATATCTTATTTATTATGATTGATATTGTTTGTTAAGTAAATTTTTGGAGAAGGGTTGCACAAATACGGAGGAAATTACCATAAAAATATGTAAAAGAACTTTATTAGATATAAATATTAGACTACAAAGAAGTAAGGCTTATGAATCTATGATATGATAATGCAGCCAAGTCCAATGATTTCATGGCCTCTGTGCATTACTATCTGGCAGAGGCAATCAAACCATGTATATTTAGGATTTGATAACTTGCTGACATCCCAAACAATTTACCAGAAGATAAAGAATCAGCACCAACTCAGCTTTGCTGAATAAATGTGTATTGGAGAGGTTTGCAAGCCTTTCCTAAAGCGAAGTATGAAGGCTACTGCATTATTTGATGTCCTGTTATAAACAGTAATCCTTCTGTTATATATGTATCTCTGTTATGTAAATTATTATTTTGTATGGAAGCTTTCATACTGACATGACAACTTGGCAAGACTGGAAAGTGTGCTACTTATTGTCAAGATCACGCTTACAGTGGAGTTTTCCTTAGCAAATGTGCACCATATTAACCCTTTCCCTGACAGTGTGAAAAATGGCATTTTGGCCACCCAGCCAAATGCTGCCCTCAGTGTGCCCAACCTGGTCATGACCATTCAAATTGCCCTGCTCAGTCATATACATCTGCCAACTGTGGTCAGTCCCATAGCATATTTTATAGGAACTGCCCTGCCTATAAGCTCTCAGATTCAAACTAGGCCTCACTTTACATGAGGCTAGGCAGGAAGTACGACAATGAGGTTTTTCCTCTCTACCTATTCCAATGCAGTCCTTTGCTCTGCACCCCACTCCATCCTTACAAGATGTTTCTGCATATCCCCAAGTATCTCATCCCTCTACCCTGAACTATCCTACCTCTACTCTTCCTATCCCCTAATCAAATCCCTTTTCCATTCTAAGTCCAGATATTCCAATTCTCTACCACTTTTGTCTACCTCCCCCTTACTTTATGCTTTGCACCAAACAACCTAAATGTTCAACTCCATCTTTGCCTTCCACACCCTCTCCTGCACCTTCCTTTTCCTCTGCTCCTCGAACATCTATTCCCTCTTCTCATCGTCACAAGAGATCCTTTTTTTCTATAACCTTTGACATTAACACTCCTTATACTAATAATTAACTCATTTACCCATTTCACCACAATACTTTACCATAGTGCTGCTATACGATGTTAGATGTCTTGCACATTTACTTGTTTCAACCATTAACCATATATGGATATGCATATACACAAAGATAATTGCATATCTGTCTTTTTATCATATATATATATATATATATATATATATATATATATATATATATACATATACATATATATTTATGATTATATATGTGTGTGTGTGTGTGTGTGTGTGTGTGTGGGTGTGTGTGTGGTGGTAGATATGCATGTCTAGACTGATAGATATCCATTTATTACATTGTATATGCATATTTAAGTAATGAACATTCATTGGGTCAGGCCTTGCATAATTTGGGTGAACCTGCCAATAGTCTGCAAAAACAAAATTTGCTATAACTAATGGCAGTAATTAAAGTTGCATGGCATCAAACATCAACAAATTTGCTTGGTTGACTAAAACTAATACTGGTATATCTAATCAGTAGATAACAGAAGCATTTCATTAAGACCAAATTCATTAGTATCAGCATTATACAGATTGTCTGTGGAATTACTGGTAAACTGTAGGGGAAAGACTATAGAGTTCATATTTAGAGCCCAAGATAATAGAATAAACCATTAATCATTTCTTTAGCAAAGATAATGAAGTGTTTAGAAAGCAAAGTTATGGTCCATATATATAATTTTATACGTCACTTACAGAAGGGTACTTTACAGCTGAAGCTAGGGTGAATGAACATCATTGTTCTTATGTTTGTTTTAGATGGTTGTAGATTCATTAAGAGTAATTGTATTGGGTGTAGTAGTGACCTTGAGTAACCCATTTGTTTGTTTGTTTGTTTTAGTAATACTATACATCTCAGATTTTCGAGGATGGGAGATAATGTTTAGATAACCTTTATTAATAAAGTGTACAGAAAAATCTGGTCTTTGTTTATTTATCTGTATAATATGACTTGCTCATTTTTCTATAATGAAGATACAACTTGATATGCTGATTTGATCTTGTCAGAGTTGGTTGATATGTTTGTTTTTTGTTAACTTGACAATTTGTGATAGTAAAGGAACCATTTTATGAATAGTGTACAACTAATAGGTGTAATATATATAGTTCATAGATCAATCCTTATGTGGTGCCATAAAACAGTTAGAAAAATCCAGTGACAAACAATCAAACCACAAAATAGGTTTAATTTTAAAGAGAAGAAAACTCACTTGAAGACCCTGTTTCATTTCCAAACCAGAAGATGAAATTTTGAGGCTTTCAAAACAGTTGTTTCATCTTACTGGAAATGCATTTTGCCTATTGTCATAGAAAGGAGTAAAGAGGATTAGGTAAAGAAGGTATTAAGTAGTGTGAAGCCTAGAGACTGTTGGGATTTGTTTTTTGTAACTCCGGTTTTATTACCTTCACCCATCTGAAATACAGCTGTTTCACCCAATGTGCATCAGTCACTAAACAAGCATCCCAGTTCAGGAGAAATATTAATTGGTTTCTGATTGTTTTAATTCTTGTCTTATGAGTTGTAATACTTAAAGTATCACTCCAAGTACAACAACTGCCAACACTTAAACCTTTCTCCTACTATATGTTATTGCAGTCTCATATAATCCCTGAAGAATGTATTATCCTTGAATGTAGTATTATTTTGCAAGACTGTTACATAAAAGGAATGATAGTTGCATTTCTATTTATGTCCAAGCAACATACAACACAAGCAGTCAATAACACTTATTCTTAGTAGGCCTAGTAAGCTGTAGATAATTGTCTTTATTGAAGATTACCAATTTCACATTCACTCTGAGTGATAATGAAAACATTGCTGAAGATAATGAAGGTAATTCATTAGGAATGAAATAGGATATTGTAAAAATGATTTACTCAACACAGGCAGATAATTCATAGGAAATAACATAAAATGCTTTGTTTTACAGCAGATTTGAGCTGTTAATGCTTTATCTGGCTGATTTCATAAAAAAAAGAAAAAAAAGAAATTCACCCATACCCTGCAAGATAATTATATGCTTAGGTGTAGTAAGGTAGCACATACCATTTTGCTATGTAATGCTATGAATATATGAACTTAGGTATACCTTTTCAATCATACTGGAGAAATGCCAATTTTTTACATGAAAATATATGTAAAAAGAAAAGAGAAGTATTGGTATTATTTGATAAGCAGCTCATTACAATTCATTATATCAATAACAGTTTTGTAAAACAGTTTCTAACGGTCATAGATATTAGCTTGGTCTACAGTTTTATCTCAAGTACAAAGTGAATTTACTGTATGATAAGACAAACGGTGACTTATTCAGTTTAGCCATAGCTTAGGCCAGAGTTGTGGTTATTATGATTTCTTTATTGATTCATATAGATAAGAAATATGGTTTTACTTCCCTTTCCAGATGTGGATGGCAGTAACGTGAATGGTGCTCTGGCCTGATCTGCTACAGTCTTTCCACTTTACCTTCTGGGAAGCAGTGCACTTCCCTCAGGCTGTTTTTTAAGGTGTTGAATTGTTTTTTTTTTTTTTTTTATCTTAAAGATGTATGTTGTTTGTGTGTATACATATACTTGTACATTATACATTTATAGTTTCCCAGTTGGTTTGCAATACACATTCCAAGTTTACAAGCAAGATGTTTCCTTGGTTAATGCTGTGCAACTCTCTTTTGCTTCGTCATTTAGTTATTTCTTCAATGAATTGAATCTTCTTGTCATTTTTGGTTGTTCATGGAAATTATATTACATGTAGACAGTGACCCCCCAGCCTTACTAGTCTATTTTATTTAGAATTTTGACATGTTTTGTAGGTCTTTTGAAATGAGTAATGTACAGTCTAGATTTCCCATTCTTTATCAGGTAATGATTTTTTAAGGCTCTATTTGTATACTGACTATCTATATAGGTGGAAAGTATTTCTCATATATACACAGATTATATTGATAGGTATATTACTTTTGTGAACTTCTATCAGATTACAGACTTAAATGTGTCTGTGTTCATAGACATGTTCACATTATTGACTTACTCAGTGTCACTGTCCAGAAGAGCTAGGCCCACAATTGATTTCTTACTGAAAACATGTATGTAAAGAAAATGGTTGCAGTTGCTAGGACATACCTGGAACTTAAACATAAAGGAAGTACATATTGGTAATATTTTTTATGGTTTCTCAGGTAGCTTAGTGGGATATACTTTAAATCCTTTTAAATTGTTTTACAGGAATTTAAAAGGCTACAGGAAAATATTTCTTCATGTTTAGTATCCAGCAGTGAAGAGGAATTTATAAGTCATTGCTGTAGTAACTTCATTCATAAGAGTTTTCATTCATTACAAAAACAGAATATTTGTGGGCAGATAAACTGATAGATAAACACACAAATAAAGGTTTTCCTGTGCATTTGGCTTTGAAAATGTTGAATTTGATTGATTTGCAATACATGAACTGGCATGATTGTATAGATAGTGTTTAGCAATTGAATTTATTATTGAGTCACAAGGAAGTATTAGCTTGTTGGGTTTCCTTATCACACCCATGATATTTCAAAAGGTGATAGGTAGAAAAAGAATTATCCATGAAAAGGTTTGTATGATGGTTGCTTAACAAGAACATTGGTTGATACACTATACACAGTTTGAATATGAAGACACCTGTCTGTCAAAGCTTGTGCATGTGCATGTATGTGCATTTCCACATGTATGAGTGAAAAGATGGTGATGGCAAAGAATTACTAGTAAATGCATGCAAGTGGATACATTTTAGTTATAGATTTGGAATAATCATTTAACGTGATTTTGGGGAAGCCTTTAGTTTTGAAATATTTTATTAGAGAAAGATAGATAAAAAAGAATAATAGTATATTGATTTTAAAAACTCGCATCTTACATTTTTTTCAATGCATATTTACTTTCATTTGTTTCCAAGAAAATATTATATGAAAGAAAATGTTGGCAGAACTTTAAAGTCTTTATCTTTATTGTTCTTTGAAGACAATACACAAGCTTTTATGTTTTTCACTAACTGAAAATATATAATGTTCTATCTCTGATTGGACCAACATCCAATATAACTCTGTAAGGTGTTAAAGTCTGTACTTTGAATTGTGTTGTAAGCAGATGTGTATGATATTCACTACTGTAATTTTGTGTTTTGTGCAGCTACTTGTTGGAA
>NW_020869435.1:829032-831532 GCF_003789085.1 Penaeus vannamei | reverse complement strand
TTAAGATTAACATTTTTCTTGTGTCTAAGTAACTGAGTAATACTGATTTTAATGAAACTAATCACAGAGAAGATGTAAGTGAAAGAGTTTGATAAATTCTAAAAAGATTTAACTGTGTAATCCAGCTTCTGAACGTATTTTATAATTTCAGTTTGTAAACCGGTTACTGGAGGGGGAACTAAGGAAGCCCATGAGGTAAGTATTTTTTAAACATTTGTTATGGTATGAAATGTTTTCAAGCTTATATACTACCCCATTTATTATTATCCATTGCTAGAAGAAAAACAAAACAAATGTTTAACCAAATATTTGTTAACTTTTATAATGAATGTGCATTACAAAACAGTAACCATGAAATCAACAATATGTCTGTATAGGAATGTAACTGTTTTTGACTTGCTTGTTTATAATCATTATTAACCCCATGCCATTGGGGATGGCATGTGTGTACATGCCCTACCCACTGTGTGATAAATTTAGTAATTGTTTTTACACATAGATGGCTCCACAAGTACTAAGTCACCAATGACTCCAATAACAAGTACTATCTGTCTCACCTGTTTACCCCTTTCCTTGATTTTTAAAGATATTATCTGATATTATTGTACTTAGTAATTTCAGTAACTATTTAGTAATTTTGATATGCAAAATAAAGATAACAGTATCAATATTGTTAGCATTAGTAAAGAAAATGTTTTTTCTACAAACTCAATGAAAGGTAAAATCGCAAGATCTACTAATTGGACTCCTTTGTGGCTAAGCACTTACAAAGTCATTTATGAGACATTTCACAAGACAATACTACAGTGAACACAACATTTTTCTGGGGGCAATGGGTTAATAAGATTAAGAGCAACAAACACAAGAAACATTGCCCTGAGAATTTTATTTTCAAAATAATGTTCCATTCCAAGGTATTGCAGGACTTTGTTTGACTATAGTCTAATTCATGCATGATATTATAAAGCTCATTAGGTGACGCAGAAGTTAAATGATATAATCTTTGACTATTTAACCCACTAGCGACGGTTTTCGGAGTGCGATAAGCATGATTTCCGGGCGGTATCTATAGTGACGCGTGGGCCCTGCTGGGAACCCACCTGCGTGCCGGCTGCCATGTGCGACAAAATCAGAGTGCAAGCTCCAATCTTACACCCACTTTATAGCCATGAGAGTTTATCAAATTTTATCCCTCTGAGGAACTAAGATGATATTTAGTGTGCTCATAAAGCTAAAATGCAGTCGCAACACTTGTTGCAATGATTTAATTTTTTAGTATTGAGTTCAGACTCTGTAATAATGTCATGTATGTTTCTCTCAGTAACATATTTGCCAAGATATGGTGAGGGTAAATCAGAGATTTTTAAATAAAAAACAACTTTATTTTCCTTCCGTCACTGGACGGCATGCCATGCCTCGAAGCAGCCGTATGTGCACAGGGCCAGGTTGCGCTCCCTGCTGTAACTTCTGCTGCTCCTCCTACAACTGTGCTGTGAATGCCATCCGCATCTCTGACGTCTCCCATCGGGGATCATACTAAGGTGTGCCACTGTTGCTGCAGAGCCTGCCTTAAAGCAACATGTAGTCGCGTTGAAGTGGGGTCTCTGGTGGAGTCGGCCCCTTCTCTGAAATTCCCCAAGAGTTCAGAGGCGAGGCTGGCTCTGAAGGTCTTCTGCAAAGCCTCTCCGCCCAGGTCACAATGGACAGACCAGGCGTTGATGATGGCCATGTCAGAGAGGAAGAAGATTTTCCTGTGCCAGACCTTGGAGCGGCGAGTTGTCGGGTAGTATCTTGCCATGTGATCATCAACATCAACACCCTTCATGCCGATGCTGTAATCCTTTACTACCGACGGCTTTTCCCCTTCCATTGTAGTGATACAGACAGTAGACAGCATGATAACAGTGTTGTTTTCTTTCCACATCAAGGCCAACAACCTTGTATTGCTGTTACGGTAATCGACATCACCCTTTCTCTTCACACTGAGGTCCATGGGGATGAACTTCCTGTTCAGCCGTGCAGTCTCTACTGCATTCGTCCAGTGGGCCTGCAACAAAGAGAGTTGGCGACGTGCAAGTCGAGGGCTGGGGCTCATTGACATCAGAGGAGGAGGAGCGTAGATGATGTGTGAAGTGAGGCATGGCAAAACCGAGTGAGCTTCAAGCACCTCTATATGTACAGAAAATTTTGTGGGCTTCGACACCGGCGGGAACATGTACCAACAGTAGCCAATGATGTCAAAGCATCGTGGGTTATATGACACATACTATGACCAATGACATTGTAGCTAGTGTACTGATATCACTTCCTTATGTGACATCATTTACTACTATGTGGAAAGAAGATGGCGGATGTAAAGTGACCTCATTTCATTAGTTCATAATGCATCACTTTATTAGTTCATTTAATTTTTTTTTTTTTTTATAATGATACCCCTACTTTCTCCTCCTGTTTTGACATCAACTCCAGTATCTTTCTCTTTTTGATAATAATTCCCTTA
>NW_020869435.1:789032-819032 GCF_003789085.1 Penaeus vannamei | reverse complement strand
TTGTATAGATTTTTTTTTTTGATTGGATATGTATGACATGTGCATATGATCAAGTTCTGACAATAGTCAATATTTTTGGTGGTGCTGTAGTAGTGGGGAGAGCCAGTCAAGTTAGGCAAAGAGGCCCATAAAGGCTGGACATCCTACAAATACAGAGAAAGATAGAGATAAACGCAAATTAAAAATTGGGACTAGTGCCCTGGCGATGCAAATGTGTAATGGAACGTTTTGCTGTATACAAAACATTCTCTGGCTGTCATGCTTTGCTTCTATATATCAGTATTGTATTTAGCAGTATTTTGATTTGTCAAAGTTAAAAAAAAGAAAAGAAAAAAAAAAAAAAAAAGGAATAAATAAAGTAAAGATATTAAGGAGAAACGGTTATATTTTCATTTTTAAGAAAGGGCATGAGAGAACTTGATAACAAGTGTTTTTCATTTTACCTTGAAAGTTTGACCATGACATTCTAAGATTTGAGGAACGAGCAGTAAATCTGTTTGATTCCTTCTCAGTGGTGGGGAGACAGATTCAGTGTTTAAGGCCAAAATATACAAGATAGCCCAACAATGCACATGGTCGTCTGTGGATGCCAGAATAAGTTATAATCAGGCTTTTTACTGCTATGTATTGTGATAATGAGATTCTCATCAGGCTGTAATAAAAGAATATGTCTCTTGAAAAATGAAAATTTGAGATGTATTTTTTTCTTTTTAATTTAGAAGATACCATTTAATGTTCAATTTATTTTTATGGGAAGATGTACTTAATAGCATCATTGCTAGTAGGGAAAGGAAACACTTCATAACATGAATAACAATGTACTACATAATATGTTAAGCAGTTCAAGAAACTATGTATAAATTTCATCCTGGCATATATATGTAAAAGGAAAGAGATGAAAATAACGAGACAGATTGCAAAATAGTCTCATTAAGTAAACTACAAATAACTTTGGTCATTTATCAGTATTAGGGCATTTTCGTAATAATGTCCTTTTTCAGCTGCAAAAGAAAAACCCAGAAGTTATGAATTCTTACTCCATATATTTCAAGTGAAAATTCTGTTGTGTAGTTGATATCTGCTACATTTGTCCTCCCACATCAAGAATGGGATTGAACGTAAGTTGTCAGAATTCAAGGCTGATGGAAGTGCATAGATAGTCAAAGCATTGATGCATGCAGTTAAAAGAAAATCAGGCTTCTGTTCATGCAATATCATGCATACATTTGTGCTATGAATTTTAGAGTGACTTGGAATTTTTAAAGTAAAGCTTGCCTATATTAAAAAGTGGTTATATCTGAACCATAACATATGATTTGCCAATTAAAAAGTTAATTTTTTTTTTTTTTTTTTTTTTTTTTTTTTTTTTTTTTTTTTTTTTTTTTAGTACTATCAATCTAATGTTGTTTTTGGGTTGAACTTGTCATAAATACATTTTTTCTGTGAGCAAATAAACAAGTAATCAAAGCTTTTATTCTGTATACTGGATAAGCTTAAAAGAATATATATTTATAAGGAGGGGATTGATTATTATTTCTTTTATTTGACACTAAGAATAATATATCAAGTACCAGGAATTATTCCCTGTCAATTAGCATTTGATATCTTCTGAAAAAATGCCCATTTACAGAACGTTATACCAAAGGACATTATATGAGTTGCCAGTAAATATGGAAGATAAGGTATTCGTGTTCTAGTATCATGTTATGGTGTATTGTGCTTTTGCATAGATATGTCATGTTACAGTGGTTTAGATCAGTATTGATATGAGCAGTTTACTTGTGTATAGATTTATCTTAACTATATTACTTATTTTACTATGACATACCTTAATCAGTAAGACCTAGATTACTTGTTACCAATTAAGATCGGTGTTTTTTATATTAAAATATTTGAATGTTGTTTGTGACCATTAGTCTGGAGACTAGGCTATGTAATGCAGCCTTGCTTCTGTGAAAAATGTGTGTAAATGTGTGTGTGCGTGTGTGCGTGCGTGCGTGTGTGTGTGTACGAGAAAGAGAGTGTGAGTGAGTGAGAGCAAGAGAGTGTGAGAGAGTGAGTAGAGGGTGAGAGAGAGAGAGAGAGTGTGTGTATGTGTGAGAATGTATGACGGGGAGGGGTTGTTGGATGTGGATATGGGTGTGGATGTATGTGCAGTTGTGCATTTGTGCATGCATGCTCGATGTAATCAAATTTTTTTTTTTTTTATATATATTAAAGAAGGTAAAGTGCATTGTTTCATTAATGTTACATCTATTGATGATCAAAATAAAAGTTTATTGTTTTTATATTTCTATGCATTGTTGAAAAATAGCATTATTTAACAGAGTTGGTTATTTAGACATATGCATTTAGGGTAAACAGTTGATTTTGAAGTATTCCTTATATATATATACGTGGACCATTATACAGTATAGGTGTAGCACAGTCCTTTACCCTTTTAAAGAGTAATTCTGGGTAAGCTTATTGTCAGTAATTTTCCTATCTCATCCACAAATGCTAATGAGAAAGAGAGAAAATCAGGGAAACACACATCAAAAGTATCAACTACCTCATTTATAATGGTTGTGGTCGACTCAAGTGAATGTTCAAATTTTAGGTTTGTAAACTGTTTCTTCACTAAGTTAAAGGTTAAAAGCATTTAGTCAGTTCAGTATATTTCTTGGGTTGACTATTACAAGTTTTAGTGCAAGGTTTTTAATTTACCTGTGCTTCATGATATTCAAATAATTCTTGGGACTGGATGCAACAAAGTCCAATGAGACCAGTTGAGATGCTTGACTAGCAATGTGACACACACAAATTTTATATATAAATATATATATATATATATATATATATATATATATATATATAAAATTTACTTTTATTTATTTTTTTCCATGTTTAACTTATTAATTGGAAGTCTTGTATAGTCTGTTTTCTTATAGGAGGGTATGTCAAATATGTATTTTTGTTGGGAACATGTAGATTGCCATTGAAAGTTGAAATAAGTTCATACATATGAGTTTTAATTGGTAGATCCTGATATATTTTTCTTATAGTTGACTTAGTATGTAATTGGTAAACCATTATTGTAACTTTATGTAAAATTTCCATGTTAACTTTGAAAAAATATATATATTGTCTGACTATTTTGTATTTATCACAAGAAGACTGATTTCACTTAAGTATAGTTGCTTTCCTGAAATGAAGTGTCCACACTGCTAACCTTAAAGAGCAATGATTAATATAGTGCTTGAGTTACTCTTGAGTTATTTCCTTCATTCAACATATCTGGTCTCATTATGTCTGTTGGTTGAGGCAATGTCAAAAATCACGACCTGGAAAGATTTCAAATAGAAACTGCATCATACAAGCTTGTTAGTGGAGAAGGCTTTGTATGAAAGACAAGGTGAAGAAACTGGAAACTGTTTAATAATACTTTTGGTTTTAACTTGAGAATGGGGATGAGAGGAAAGTAATGTTATCTAAACATATATATTAAAAACTCAGATTAGAGTGGAGTTTGCATGCATCGCATCAGTTGTTTTAACTAGATAATTATTACATACTCAAGGGAAGTATACATTGACTTCTCTACCATTACCTCTAAACTCAATTAAGAAAGACAGTGTTAAGGAAATGTGTTGTTCATCCTGTATTATTCATTGTCCTTTTTTAGTAATAATACTGTGTTCTAGGTGTATAGAACTTTTCTTCTAGAATGGACGCATGTTATAGGACCTTTTGATGTCAGGATACTTTGATGTTAGAGAAGAAAGGAATGATTATTAATAAAAAAAGAAATCTTGTTCACCTGCATTTTTCAGACAAAAGAGTGAAGTACATGTTGTCTGGTGTTATCATGCTTATTGCTTGACCCACTGAAAACAAGGTACTATTAGCTTGGGACCATGAAAAGTGTGGCATTAGTAATTATGTCTATTTTTGGTGATTTTGTAAGAAATTATATCAAAGAATAGATTACATTTTGTAGAAGTGTAGTTGAAATCAAATAATATGAACAGCATTATAATGGATTTTTTTGCCTATTCAAGATTGAGATGGCTTGAATATTGTATATAAAGAGTTATGTAAATATCATGTCTGGTTTCATATGTAAATAAGAATAATCTTTATACAGAGTGAATTGTTGTTTCCAATATACCTGATATCCATGACAGCAAGAGGAGACTGGCAATGATAAGATTATAAGTTGGGGGATAACACTGCACTTTTTCCAGATCATATCTGGTATATATAATATTTAATACTAAATAAATGTCTAGATGTGCATATGTTTATGTTTTATATTGCATATGTTTGTCTTAAAATATAAAACAGGATTATGAATAAAACTGGAGAGCAGAGATACATCAAGACCTTAATTATGTCAAACTAAATACAAAGTAAATTAACTTATTGAAATGTAGTAATGGGAATAAGGACTGAATTACGATGTGAGGAAAAAGATGGGAAGATTAAGAAAGAATCTTTGAAAGTTCAATGTATTAAAGAAAAGTGAGATGAAAGTATTATTAACTGACTATAGCAAATCATGTTCTTTATCAAGTGTAATGAAATATACAGTTTTATTATCAAAACTTCTATGATGTAATGGAATACTCATACAGCACATAACCATGGATTTAGTGAAATGACTGAGTTTATTGCTGCTACACAGATGACTCCATACAACATACCAAATTGAATTTTACCCAAGGGATATACATCTGTTTCAACAGAACTTACATGTTTTAACAAATGATGAATACTGCACAAGCAATAAAGAGGTTATAAAAGATGTTATTTCCAGTTTAATTAACTATCCATAAATTATTTGTTAAATAGCCTGTAATACAAATAGCACTGGAATATGAGGTCACAGATCTTAGTTTACACTAACCCTTTATTTTCTATTCAAGCAAACTGCAATAATGGTGCCCCTGGATTTTCTTCTGAAGGCCAGTCGGAATGGACAGGCATGCTCGCTAATGGGCACACTTGATGGTTAACTGTCAAATTTCCTGAGCACCAAGTTGATGAAATCAGGCTGTGCCCGGTAGCTTTAGCTTCTGCTGTTATACTGTTTCTCTTCTCTCCTCTCTCCTCTCTCTTCTCTCCCCTCTCCCCTCTTCCCCTCTTCCCCTCTTCCCCTCTTCCCCTCTTCTTCTCTTCTTCTTCTCTTCTTCTTCTCTTCTTCTTCTCTTCTTCTTCTCTTCTTCTTCTCTTCTTCTTCTCTTCTTCTTCCCTTTTCTTCTCTTCTTCTTCTCTTTCTTCTTCTCTTCTCTTCTCTCTTCTTCTCTTCTTCTTCTTCTCTTCTTCTTCTCTTCTTTTTCTTCTTCTTCTTCTCTTCTTCTTCTCTTCTTCTTCTCTTCTTCTTCTCTTCTTCTTCTCTTCTTCTTCTCTTCTTCTTTCTCTTCTTCTTCTTTTCTTCTTCTCTTCTTCTTCTCTTCTTCTCTCTTCTTCTTCTTTCTTCTTCTCTTCTTCTTCTTCTTCTTCTCTTCTTCTTCTTCTTCTTCTCTTCTTCTTCTCTTTCTTCTTCTCTTCTTTTCTCTTCTTCTTCTTTCTTCTTCTCTTCTTCTTCTCTTCTTCTTCTCTTCTCTCTTCTCTTTCTTCTTCTCTTCTTCTCTCTTCTTCTTCTCTTCTTCTCTCTTCTTCTTCTCTTCTTCTTCTCTTCTTTCTTCTCTTCTTCTTCTCTTCTTCTTCTCTTCTTCTTCTCTTCTTCTTCTCTTCTTCTTCTCTTCTTCTTCTCTTCTTCTTCTCTTCTTCTTCTCTTCTTCTTCTCTTCTTCTTCTCTTCTTCTTTCTTCTTCTCTTTCTCTTCTTCTTCTTCTTCTTCTTCTTCTTTCTTCTTCTTCTTCTTCTTCTTCTTCTTCTTCTTCTTCTTCTTTTCTTCTTCTTCTTCTTTCTTCTTTTCTCTTCTTCTTCTTTCTCTTCTCTTCTTCTTCTTTCTCTTCTCTTCTCTTTCTCTTCTCTTCTCTTCTCTCTTCTCTTCTCTTCTCTTCTCTTTCTTTCTCTTCTCTTCTCTTCTTCTCTTCTCTTCTTCTTCTCTTCTCTTCTCTTCTCTTCTCTTCTCTTTCTCTTCTTCTTCTCTTCTCTTTCTCTTCTCTTCTCTTCTCTTCTCTTCTCTTCTCTTCTCTTCTCTTCTCTTCCTTCTTCTCTTCTCTTCTCTTCTCTTCTCTTCTCTTCTCTTCTCTTCTCTTCTCTTCTCTTCTCTTCTCTCTCTCTTCTCTTCTCTTCTCTTCTCTTCTCTTCTCTTACTCTTCTCTTCTCTTTCTCTTCTCTTCTCTTAAACCCCCCCAATCTCTTGCTCATTGTTGTCGTGGGGTGGGGGGTGGGGGGCTTAGGAACGAGGACTGGGACCCAATGTGGGGATCTCTACCTTGAGCCTTGGCCCTTGACTCAACTAGTTTTGCATGGTCTTTTCCCCCTTTTCACTCCACTCTCTTACTATTTCCTACCTCTCCATCCCCCGTCTTGCTTATTTCAGGTAAGCTACAGTTTCACAACCACTGTCCTAAGAGCTGCCTATACAACCATTTCTCGACCTTGTACCTCCATGTGTTTCCATGGTGGTGGTTTGGTTGCACCAAAGCGCTTTGCTTAAAACGTGCAGCCTAGAACAGTTATCGCTTCAAACGAGGCACCCCTAGTAAGCTATCAGCCCCTATCTCCTTTAAAAGAGTATCTGCCTGCCTTTGTCGTACAATCGAGAACAGTAAAACAAATAGCTGGCGAAATTGTTTTCTCAGTTACATCTTACATCTATTTCAGTTGTTTGGCATCAGATCCATAAACTCTCAGGCAACCATCTCTCGTCTTCCTTATTTGAGATATTCTCATCTCTGATCCTATCCAAGTCACCAATGAACTGGGTGACTATTTCAGCCAGGTCAGTAGTGGCTCTCACCTTTCCCCACACTTCTCTTCCATTAAGACCATCAGGAACGGACCCCATTCACCTTCACCTTATCCTCTGATGAGTCCTATAATGCTCCTTTTGTTTCCTCTGAACTCAGTGCTGCTTTACAGTCATTGCGCAACACCCAATACTATCGTATGCGCCGACACCTCCCATCTTCCTCTCTATCATTCCTTTTAACTATTTTCAACCACATATGGACGTCAGGCAATTTTCCTTATAGACGAGAAGCTCTTAGCCTCCCCTTCTTGAAACCCAATAAAATGGGTGCCCTCCCTCAAGATTACTGCCCCATTGCTCTAACAAGCTGTATGTGCAAACTACTAGAACGAATGGGTAACTTCCGCTTCACATGGTATCTTGAATCTCACAATCTCACTCCCCAGTTTGGTTTCCGCCATGCCCGAAGTACAGCAGACCCCCTTGCCCACTTCGAGACATATATTACATCTGCATTTGCACGCCATGAATCCGTATTAGCCATATTCCTTAACTTAGAAAAAGCATATGATACCACATGGCGGTACCATATTCTCTAACAATTGTCCTCCCTAGGCATACACAGAAAAACGTTTTTATAGTCTTTCTTCTCCAAACGTACTTTCCAGGTCAAAATTGCCCCTTTGACGTCATCCTTTCTTCAGTTCGAAGGCGTCCCACAAGGCAATGTGCTCAGCATTCCTTGTTGCTGCAAATGACAGTCTCAGATTTACCACCAGGAGCCTGGGCATCACCATATATTAATTTAACCATCTACACCTCTGGTACATTCCAAATCTCCGCCAGTTCTTTCAGTCTGCAATACCATCAGTATCTTCCTGGGCCACTAACCATGACTTTCGCTTTTCTACCTCCAAAGCTTTCTCCATCCTTTTCTCTTGCGCATATGTAGTTCCCCAACCTCCACTCTTCTTATATGGTGCTCCACTCCAATACCGTTCCTCTAGCAAATTCCTTGGCGTTATTTTTGACTCCAAGTTGTCCAGGCGAGACCATATCTTTTACATCAAAGAAAAAGCTTATCGCCGCCTCCGAATCTTACAAACTCTTTCCCACATATCCTGGGGCTCAGATCGCAAAACTCATCCATCTTCATGTTTCCTTAATCCTCTCCACGCTAGATTATGAATCCCAAATCTACTCTACCTCAGCCTCCCTTCTTGTTCACCTTGAAACAATCCACCACTGCAGTGACGTCCTAGGCTCCTTCCGCTCCTCTCTAGTTAAGTGCCTGTACATTATTAAGTCGACGTCATACCCTCCTCTCCGATGCAATGCTCGATTCCACCAACTTTCCCTCACCAAACTATCCCAATGTCCCTGCTTCCTACCTTTGCTTCTCCGCGTTAACCTACTCCTTTCTCCGTATGCAAGTATACCCTCCTCTCCCATTCCCCCTTTCCCCACCGACCTCTACCGTTTTCTGCCCATTCCTTTTCTCCATGGCTTATACCTAACCCCCATATTTGCTCATCTTTTCCCTGACTTACCAAAATCAGATATCCTCCCCTCTTGTCTTTCTCACCCATTTCCTTGACCATGTCTCCATTCATTCCTCCAGCATTCATGTTTACTGATGGCTCCAAATCCACCTCCGGAGCTGGTTTCGCAGTAACATTCCCAACTCGCACTTTCAAATACACCATCCCTCCTGAATCATTTTTGCCTTAAAACACACTCACTCCCTTCGTCCTCTTTCACTATTTTTACTGACTCTTGTAACTCATAAACTCTCATAAATATGCACTCGACCAATCCCCTTGTCTGTAAGATGCCATGAATCTATCAGATTTTGCTGGGTCCAGCCATGTTGGAATCCCCGGCAATGAACACGCTTCTCATGTATTCCAGCCACGGATTATTATCCCTACTTTAAGACCTTCCTGTATACCCAATGGCAATCTCTCTGGTCATATATCCGCTCTAATGAATTATATACTGAAAAACTATCAATCTCCTCTTCGTACGCTCCATTTCATCGGAACAGACGTTGGGAGACGGTTCTTGTACACTTATTTATTGGCCACACCCGTCTAACACACTCCTATCTGATGATTGAACTATGGGAGGTGAGTCAAAGAATTTACTCGCGACTTCATTAAGTTACTAAATTGCTCACACACTCACCCACCATGCGCATAGTATATCAAATGACATTATTTTTGTGATTTTATGATTCCTTTAAATATTGGGTCAACAGCCATAGTACTCCCAAAACCCTGTTGGAGCCTTATCATATATAAAAAAAGATGTTCTCCATCAGAGAACATTTAAAAATCGTCCTGTACTTGGTTAATGGTCAGTGTGTATAACATCTAGTTATTTTCATTTGATTTACTGCTTATACATTATAGAGATATTGGTTTTACTATTATGGAAAATAATCGTCATTGTAATAACAGTCAGTGAGAATGATAATGTTGATCATCAGTGATTAGGATAAGGATAATGGAGATTAAAGATTGAGCTTGCTCTATAGAAGTCTCAGAACAAAACATTAAATAACCCCCCCAAAAAAGCACACACACACACACACACACACACAGCGCATTTGACAAGTATCACACAGTAGACTGCTATGGAACCAAGTACACCTAGGTAGAGTGGAAAGAAAACTATTTGAATGGATGAAAGTCTTCCTACATGAAAGACAGATCAGCACGGAAATTAGGTTAAAAATGTATGGATATGAAGTAACTAGCGGAGTACTTCAAGGGATGGTCTTGACGTCGATTGCACTATTATTTTCGTGGATTTAGGGTTAAACACAAGCCGAGGTAGCTATCTGAACGCGAAAATACAGAGAATGCCTCCAGAGGGACATCGAGAACTTATTTAGGCGAGTTGTACTTATAAAATGGAATTCAACACCAAGTAATGTTGTTCAATCAGGTTCACGAACAATAAAAATCAACCCCAGCAGATAGGGAAAGGACCTTGGAATAATCTTAACCAGAAACTTGATCCCAGATGACCATATAGATGAAAAAGTCTATAAAATGCTAGGATTGATTGCAAACATGGGGGGGACATTTTATATGAGGCGTTGAGAGTGGGAGGAGCGAACCTAAACAAAAATGCGATTCTTTGCACCACCATTCCCTATGAGATCTGCTTTATCTTATGGCAAGAAATGGTGTAGTGAATGCCTACACTGTAGCAGAAAACTAATGTTATAAATATAGTGCAAAGTTCGTGGTCAGGGCGAAACAAACTTTAAACCTATTTTTGACTATTAGAATCAAAGTTCCTGCTTTGTGTGCACCGCCCGCAGGTTCCGACAACGTCCGCAAAGAAAAGAAAAAAAACCACTGAATTTCATTATTCCCCCAAAAATTTGATGACTTCGAAAAACTGTTCATTTGTCATGCCTTTTAGAGAGAGTACTCTTACTAGTTAATATGAATGAAAAGTGACATGATTATCCACAAGAACTAAGATGATTTAATGACTGAAAGACTGTTATTCTCTCCTTTAAATGCTTGTAGAAATAAATAATGAATAACGAAAAATAGCCTCATCAGTTTAAATTTTACCCAGGCGCAAAGAGGAACTTTCATATTTGTGACGAGAAAGTGATCATTACAACTATCATAAGACCTGCTTGCTACATTTCCCTATTCTTCTCTAAATAGTTCGTTTTTTTTATATTTGGATCACTGGGAAGTTGTTATTTATTAGAGGGTAGTTGTTATTTTACCTGTTTTTTTATGAAATCCCTTTTTTAGGGAGTTTTAATATCTATGGAAGTACAATTTGTTTTTCCCACGATTCTCTTTTTTTCTTTCGATGATATGTTTAGCATCTGCTAATAGTTTCTTGTAATTTAGTGTATTCTCTGGACTAGGTCTTTTCCTCCATTTGTTGTAAGCTTTTTTTTTTCTTTTCTTTATCACTTCATTTCATCTCTCATTCCACCAAGGTTTGTTACGCTTATTTTATAATTTTTATGATCAAAGTTGAAATGTTTTTCTCCAGTATTGTTTATTAATTCTATAAGTATTGTCAACGGTTCTATATCTATATTTATTTAACTTAGCTCCGATATTCTATTTCAAGTCAAATGGTTTCCAGTCCTAGAACTCTTAAGTGTGTCTTCTATTATATATTTATGAAATTCAGATTTACTTACAGCGTTGGTTAGTTTTTATGGATTGTGGAAGTTTGAAGTTGATAATTTCCCTGACACCTTAACTAGTATTACATTTTTGTTTAAGCTTACTTGAATATTGGTATTCAAGTATTGTTGTTCCTTACGGGTTGAAACTGCACGGTTCTTTATTCTTTGTTCCAGTGTTGCTTGGAAGGTGGGTTTGTTTCGTTATCAGTGTTCATAGTCCATTTGTTAGGCTATTCCAGGACTCTCTCTTGGGCCCGGAATGAATTTAGCGTCCATCTGTTCAATAAATATTTCTTTAGTTGATGTTTTTTTTCCGGGATAGATGTTTCCTCAATGGCGATTCAACGAAAGTTGACCTTGGCTGTTCTCCTGTATTGAAATAACTGGATGAGAACTTAAACACGCACACATGCATCCCCCCAACACACACACACACACACACACACACACACACACACACACACACACACACACACACACACACACACACACACACACACACACACACACACACACACAACACACACACACACACACACACACACACACACACACACACACACACACACACACACACACACACACACACACACACATACATTTAGTCGGTTTGTTAAAACTGTGCCAGGCCCGACCCAATGAATTTTCATGAGAACAGATGCAGCAGAAATAAAGGCATATCTGTCTATATATCTGATAGATATACATTTAACCATCTATTATCTGTCTTGGGGACGTTCTCTGGTACGTATAAATACATACATACATACATATATACATACCACACACACCACCTTGAAAAATAGATTAGTCCCTCGTGAAATGAATCCACTTTCTGTCTTTGAATCAGGAAAGAAAACGGTCTAGCCGGGAAAGCAAAACAAAGTGGTGCGGACAAGGCCTTGTGAACAGATACTAACCCATCTACAAAAGCCAAACAGACAACATTAGTCATTTCTTTTATGTCAGTGTACATCATAGAGGCTCAGGAGTTCAAGAAAGGTCAGGGAATTGCCGTCATTTGACCTGCTTGAACATGACGTCCGAGGACCCATATTACAACAGGCGCGTGAAAGGCACTGTGTTGCACCGGTACAGGAATTCTGTAACTTCGGGATCCTCGCCGTGTCTGGCTCATTGGACTCGCATTTCAGTAAGTTGGAGGCTTCCGGATTTATTTGGGTAATTTTTCGGAATGCCTTTGCTTAACCGAACATGGCGATTTTGGTATAGATGGGTTCCTCTCACTTTATGCAGTCCAAATATTTGGAAATTATGCCGCGGAAACACCTCCACCACCCACAATCTTGGTTCTGATAGAGGGGAGGGGATGAAATGAAATTGGGGAGTAAAATATGAATCAAATACACAGAAACAGTCATTAGGTTTTAATTCTTGGGGCTGTGCCCCCAGCAACCCCTGCAAAAAGTCAAAGAGATTTTGCCATAACTCCTTTACTTTTACATACTTAGCAAAAATTATTACATCACGGGATTGCCAAAGCCCACTAGATTACAGGAGATATTTTTCAAAATATTGAGTTTTTTTTAATTTTCGTCGCGACAGCCCCTGTAGGTATCACCATGGCTCCTGAACCATTTGGCACTCTGGCAAAGACCATATAGCCTACTTTCTGGCAAGATGGAGCTTTAGACTTGCCATTACAAAAAAACATTTTCATGTATATGTCCGCACTTACATGTAAAAAGAATACCAAACACTTAGAATTTAAGTGGGACATTATTTGTGAGAAAGTTAGGACTGGAGTAAATTAAACATGTCTCAATTATTTAAGAAGAGGTACCCCCCTCCCCCACACAGTTATGGAGTGGATATTCATGGACCCCTTGGGAGTTTTGTTTGTAAAATGCATAGTGCCATTGAAGTGAATAGTGACCAATATGGCATATTATCTATTTTAAAGTATTGCATTGTATCACCTATATTGTTATGATTTTGCTAAATACTAAGCAGTTTCCATGATATATAGAACGTTGATACTCTATTAGTTGCAAGCAATAATTCCTTGTCATATAACAATGAAAATCAAGAGCTAAGGCCTGTTAGAAAGATTCTGTAGTTTATGTAACATATCCAAACCTAATTTTAAGGGCTCAGCTTTGTTTTACAGAATATTCAATAGATATTTTGAGTAAATTTCCATCAGAGACATCTTTTCTGACATGAAATATTTTCTTTTCATAGCTCTTAATACCCTCCTGATTTGCAGAAATTGGGTACTAGTATTCAAGTAGCTGATTCTCAAGATTGAGAGAGCTCCATTTGTTATGATACAAAAAGATTGCTTACAGACCTTTTTGATTTTTATTGATGTAGGGTAATTTTTTTTTCTTCATCTTCTTATTTTTGTTATTACTGAGTATTTTAATCCTACTAGATTGTGAAAATGGTTATTTTTAGATATTATTACATTGTAATTAAGATACCAGTAGTTGTGTTTTCAAAGAAAAGCAACTTTAGAAGAATAACTTTGATATTATAATGGTGTATTGTAATGCCTAGATTTATACTATTGAAAAATAAAGTTTAGTATGAGGTGGAATAATGTAGAATAATCGATTGATAATTTCTTTTATTCTCTACATTGCGTATGCCTTGCTTTTTCTGTTACACAGAATTGCAAATATACTTAATTGAAAGTGTATTTGTTTGAGCAATTGTGTATGAAACTGATAATGGAGATGCTGTCAAGTGTAGTATCTGGTGTGAAAAGGGAAATCATAAATTTTTTTGATAGGTAATGGTGATAAAAAACGACTTTACTCCTTTCTTTTTTGCAGTTATCTGCCGCACTCACAGTCTCTTAATGAAAGGATCAAAGGAGGAGTCTTTTAGGAACACTGAAGAGTAGAAGCACGCCGTATGTTGATGCAAGAATCGCTGACCAGGTCCTCTCATGCCTGAGGAGCCATAAAGAGCATACGAAAGATATGTCTTGAAATGAGACGGCAACAGATGAAAGATCCAGAGTGATATTAATCCACATATGAGAGACATTGAGATAGGATTTTTCATTGTGGTATTTGTAAACCTTTGTAAGCCTTATCAACTATTGTTTTTTAATTAAAGATGGATAGTAGTAAAAAGAAATTTTCTTGAGTTAATGTATAGATAAAATGGGAGAAAGTGACAGATTTTATTTTCATGTACATAATACACATCAGAAAATGTATTATTGTTACATATTTGTACATATACATGTAATTTTATAAAATATGTTACTCAAATAAAGTGAAAAATATAATCACAAGACCAAAGATGAGTGCTAGTAGAGGAGGCCGCTTGTCTCGAAAGAGAAAAAAAAGAAGAAGATTGCCTGACATTTACCAGCATACATGATATCACTGACGACTTCCAGGAAGCAGCCACTGTGTTCATGTAAAAAATGCCTTGGAGCTCAAACTCCTATGTGATCATTCTTAAGTTGCTGTATAATGCTATGATGCGTGTGCATTGCACACATGTGCGCGTGCACACACACACACACACACACACACACACACACACACACACACACACACACACACACACACACAACACACACACACACACACACACACACACACACTCACACTCACACTCACACTCACACTCACACTCACACACACACACACACACACACACTCACACTCACACTCACACTCACACTCACACTCACACTCACACTCACACTCACACTCACACTCACACTCACACTCACACTCACACACACACTCACACACACACACACACACACACACACACACACACACACACACACACACACACACACACACACACACACACACACACACACACACACACACACATATTTGCAAACATGCCTCACTCACATAGTCACATTTTGAGACTTTCAGACATAGATTCTCTTACTTTGCTCTTGATATGATCCTTACACCTAACACATACATGCTTTAAGTCTTCTACTTTTCATGTATCATGTAATTTGCTTTGATTGCTCTATCTTGCTTTTTGGTGTAAGGCCTCTATTGGCACTCATCATCACTGGACATATTGTTTGTTTTTCCTTATATGTATTTTATAGTATAAATATCTGAAGTTTATATTGTATTGGAGAAGTAAGTATATAATAACATTTACATATGATATGGAACTTTCTGAATATTGAAGTGGATTTGCTGTTACATTAATCATTATAACATAATTATAATAGAACCCGGGAGTACATATATTATTTTTTACTCATTGTAGTCGGTATTTCAATATTGTTATGTTTATTATCAGTTTTATATCTTTCCTTTTTCTCTCTATTTTGTGTTTCAATAGAGTTCCAAAGAAAGCAAAAACAGAAAAGCCTCCACCTGCTCCAAGGCAACGAGGCCGTCCCAAGAAATCTAGCAGTGTGAGACAGAATTTGCAAACAGCCAATACGACGAGTGGAAACAGCTCCAAAATGAGGATTCAACCAAGAGATCTTGGATGAGGCTGATGAGTTTGAGGCTGAAGCGAAACCCAAAGACATAAACTTGGAAAAAGACACTGAGGCACAGCAGCTTGGAGAAGATGAGGAGTTCCTGGAATTAGAGCAGTCAGTGTGCTCTGAATCTGAAAAGCTGTGTCCATCTTGTAAACATATTGTTCCTTCTGCCCTCATAGGTGATCACATAAAAGAATGCATGCAAAAATTCAAACTAGTAAGAAGAAGGTCTGAGAGAAATTCAGCGTCTACAAAATCTAAAGCTAAAGAGGAAGATAATGAAGATGATGAAGTTCTTCCATGTCCAGGTTTTTCAAAGGTAATATGATCTGCATTTATATTTTGATGGACAGCTTGACATGGTGGTGGTCATTTCTCTCAAATTAAAGTTAGCCTTTATTATTTATAGATAAGTATATATACATACACACATCTTTTAGCATTGCCATTTGTATTGTTATAACTATGACTGAAAAATTGACAGTGGATAAGTGTAGATTGCAAAATGTTAAAAGCACAATACATCTATAGTGTGAACCCCAAGATCAGATATGTAACCATCACATTATTTAAAAATGGGTTAAGGGTGGGTAATGTGAACATGCTGTTGCCACGGTGCCACAAAGCTCTTGGGCATTTAGGAAGGGCTTATTATTTGAGCATTTTTTGATTGATAAACTAGTGTGGAATGTAAAGAAAATAGGTTGCTGTGAACCTTATCATTTGGAATCTGAAATTACAGCATACTGTGACAGTTGTATCAAATTAGAATAAGAATGATAGATGATCTGGAACCTATGTATAGTTATGATATGTTATTGTTCAAGTGTGCATGCACATTGATTATGGAACCACAAAACCAGTGCCCAGTTTTGGAAGTGAATGAATCACACAGTATCATAAATTGCAATTATATGCTGTCAGTTTTTGCAATTTTTTTGTCTCCCTGCTCTCTTCTCTCTCCTCTACTACCTCTTTCCTCTCCTCTCCCTCTCTCTATATTGTTCTTGTTCCCTTTCTTCTATTCTTTCTTTGTTTTAAGATTGCTTAAACTTAGCAAAGTTATGGTAATGTCTCACACTAGAAACAAAAGCTGGCACCTTCACTTGACTTTTTATCATAAGTCAATTATTTTCAGTTTACTTAACCCTCATGTAAATTGGTACTAACCAGTATATAGATATTGATATCCTACCTCAACTTTGTCATTCATTGTGCACCGCAGTCCATTGAGAGGATCCTCCAAAACCCACCTGCAAACCGGAAGTCAGAAAAAGACAAAAAGTTCTGCAACAACTGAGGAGGTAGGACTTGTTATGGTTGGTAATATTTAATTTGCAAAAATCTGCCTTATTAAAGATGTACACATTTTGTATTGAGAGACACATTTGGATAGATAGGTGATAAATTAAGAACATAAAACATATGTCAATTATGTCAATATCTTTGATGCTCCATTTCAAAGACATGACCCTTTGGTCCAGTAGTGGTAGATATTACCAATATAAGACTGAAAACTAAAACCAAATGATGGTAAATAAGTGAATAGATAAGATAAAAAGCTAGGATTTTGGCTGATAAATGGAAAATGGAGAAATATTGATAGTTTACTGTTTGCACCTCTCCAGACTTATCATTACCAAATAGATTTCATTGTAAGATACACTGAAAAATATGTTAAAGATAATTTTACAATTCTGAAGCCATAAAATAACATTGCTCTTCACAAAAGGTTAACAAATAAGTATTTTAAGATGAATGAAAGTAAGCACATTCAAAATATAATATATATCTATGTACTTGTGCAGTACATTGGTATTTTTTTTATATATTTGATTTCGATTCATAAAATCACACAGAAACTTGCCATTCCAGGCCAAGAATAGACGTGAGGCTAAAGACTGCAAAATGCCAAGAATGATCCTGACCTGGCTATGGCTTTGGCTCTCTCACGCTCAATGGTTGAAGATGAGGCAGAAAAGAGGGCATCTAGGAAGAAAAACTCTTGGAATTAGGACTGGATGATATTGTTGAGGAAGACAGGAAAGTACAGCCTCTGTTGTTGCCTCTTCAATCTGCTTCTGGTATGGATTTCTTTTCATTTTTAAGAATTGATATATTAAATCAAGCATTATGTATCTACTGGATATATTTGAAAATATCTGTAAGATTCACAAAACTGTATAAGCTCTTAATACACTCATATTAAAAAGCTTCAGAAAAGATTTTTATATGATGGATATGAATATTTTCTTGTGGCTTTTTTTTTTTAACAAGAGGTATATTGAGTATGTTATAATGAACATTTCTGTCCATATTCTAAATAATTATGTATATCTATAAGTGTATATGTATTTATTTCAGGAAAAAGTCAGTCATCAAAAGGGTCTGCCAAAGGGAAAGGAAAAAGCGTAATGCTGTGTGGCGTAATACGGTCCTCCTTAATCGCTCTAAAGAGGAAAGAGAAAATATCATCAGTGAAAAGGTGGCTGCTCTTTTTAGCCTCAGAGGACACACAGAGAAATGAGTGGACAGGACCAGGGAACGGCTGCAGGAATGGACCATTTGTGAGGTATAAAGACAAGGTAAGCATTAGATTTACTTGTAAGAAGACCTAGGAGGCAGTGCAGATCCAGGAAGGAAACCCCTTAGTGCATCCAAAAAAGTACAATATACAATGAACAGATAGATAGGTGAATGATTTAGGGAATGAAAATGTAGGTGTACTAGAATAGTAATGAATTGTCAGCTGTGATTTTATGTGAATGTAAAATGTCAAATAGATTGTCAAGAGCTTGTATGATTTTACCTTTTTTCACTAAAGCCATAGAACCTTGATATTCTACATACTGCTGATGTCATGTCTATACTCACCCACATCAAACTCTATAGTTTGCTCAAAATTGCAAAGAAAATGAAATAGAAAATGTAAATATCACTGACTGGGGACAGCTGGAGGAGCTACCTCGCCCTTTGCAACCCTAATATCGGTGCTTGGGAACACCTGATAACACGTTTCTTCCCTTTTTGGAACATCATAGGTCAAACAAACTAAGATTTATTTTACTGCATATATGAGAGAGCGGTAGAAGAGTTTTTACTTATTATTAATTAATTTTTAAAATTTGAAGGCTATGATTTTTTATTATGTATTATTATTTTTTTGTCTAGTAAATGTATGTTGATTTTAATATGTAATACAATATGAACAATTTATACAGAACATATAGACATTAATAGGTTTGATGCTTTACTTTTTAGTATTATTGCATGATTTTTCTTGACATTCTTTTCTTGTGATTTAAAAATTGATGTTAGTGTATCAGTATTTCCATTTTCTTTTCTTTCAATAAATCAGCAGAAATACACACAATGCATATATTTTAGACTCCCAACAATTGGCTATATAGGAAAGGTTTAGTTTAAATTTACGAGGTTTTTAAGCTTGATAGCTACTGCTTGACTTTTCTTATATCTGGAAATGAGCTCCATTACCATATGAAGGTGGCTAAAAAATGTAATTATTTAATGATGGATTGTATGCCTTTAAGAAAAGTTTCTTATTTAAAAATAATTACCATTATGTGAAGGATACTATTACAAAGTTTGCATTGATTATAAACTATTTCACAGAGTTGCAGCCTTTGGGAAGCAGCTCATAGTCATGTGACCAGCCATTGCGTGAATTTTATGTGCCTGATCTGGAACCTTACATAGAACCCAAAAATGCTGTTGGAGGCTTATTGAGAAGACTCTCACAGATTCCTGGTCGACTGAATTTGACAGCTATGGATGAGGTAAAGGAGGATTTTGAAGATGAACATGTGAAATTATTGTAATCCCACTACAACTTAAGTTTTTTTCAACTTATTCTGACATGTGTATATCAAGGTTGGAATCCTTTGAAAATGAATAATGCTACTTTTGTCAAAGAATGGAATTTAAAAAGTTTGCCTCAAATTTTAGCAAGAGATTTAGAACATTTTATTACCTATTTCTATAGCCTCATTTCTTTTTTCTTTTCTTTTTTCCAGAACTCAGATTCAGACAGTGATGAAGAGGGAGGCAGAAGCTATGCAGTGGACCGAGACAGTACGCAATCTGTCCTGGCGGAACTCCTTGGATCCAAGATTGTCTAGATATAACACGGGCACATAATGCAATTGAGGCTGAAGATTTATCAAAGTTTCAGGAGTTTGAAGATGCTGCAGCAGACCCAAATGTTACTATGGAAGCTGCTAGTGGGTTCTGGGTGTTCAGGCTACCAGGGGAAAGTTCTGAAGATAATGTAGAAGGAGACAAAAAACCATTGAAGAAAAGGATGAGGGAAATGAGAGAGACTCAGTGATGCAGTATTAGTGACTGGGAGTGCATGTGACAGTGATGAGAACCACATTGATAAGGGCGTCAGTGACGGTGTTAAAGATGACCAAGCAGATGAGGATAATTCTTTATCATCAGAAACTAAAACCTGAGGAAATGGAAGGGAATATGCAGAAAAGCAAGTCAGTGGCTTTTAGTACTATTGATTTAGTTGATAGTGTATCTTTGGAATTTTGTGTAGTTGATGATAAAATGGTGATGAATCCTTTGGAAAAAAGTGATAAAGACAAGCTTGTAAACACATTTGTGATTTAGAGGATGATACCTCTTGTGATACTTCAGAAAATACACTGCTTGAGGATGTGAGATCTGAAAAAGAGGTTAGTAAACAGGTACCGACAAACTGTGATGATATAGAACCCACTGAAAGTGATGGAAGTGAGGATTGTGAAATTTCTATTATTTTAGATACTAGCTCTGGAAGGGCTGAGTGCAATAAGGATAAGTTACACGAATCTCATCATGAGGTTGAGGTTAGTAGTGTTAGTCCTAAATCTAAAGACTCTTCAAGTAAAGAACAAGAAGTGAATGATTTGGAGCCAGCTAAAGATTTCTTTGACAATGATTCAAACTCTAGCATGAACCTCTGCTGAGACACAAATATTTACTGAAACCAAGACTCTAGCTTTAATGCAAGTTTCAGCAGCGTCTACACACAGAGGAGACTATCCTTTACTCAGATTCCACTGACCTTTCTTTAGTAACAAGTAGTATGGAGACTGCCAAAAGAGAAAACAGGAATCAGAACATTTGAACAGGGATGAGGAAGGGAGAGTGGCTGATAGTTACAAGACCAGAGACAAAGTAGGAACCTCAACGGAAACCAGAATTTCCTCAGATTTACAAGCCAGGGGAAGCAACATCAGACAAGGCAAAGATGGAAAGGGGAAACAGGAGTGCAAAGAAAAGTATTCAGACAAATCAGAACCTAGATCTCCAGACCCCCTGCATGCTAAACTTATTTATGACTGGGCTTCATTGTTAGCCAGTGGTGAGGGAGCTGATTTCACATAACCACATCAGAAGGCAGTGATCTCCAGGTGCACTCCTTTGTTATGCTTGTAAGGTGTCCAAAACTGTATCAGGAAGTTCGGAGTGCAGGGAAAAAGGTCACTTGGACGGATATTTGTTTTGAAGGAGCATATGTCTTTCTCTCAATATTTATACTGGAACCTGCAAAATTAGGCAAAGGATGACTCGTTATGATGGATGTTTTTGATCTTGCCCTAAAATATGAGTGTGATGATCTTGTTACATATTTAGAATCTTTGTATAAAGCTCATCCATCTCCAGTTAAAGTAGCAACACGGTAAATTCAAAAGATAGCATGGTTAATACAGATGTAGGCATAATGCTGACACCTAAGATGGCTATTCTCAAGAGAAGGAATTATTAAAAAAGATTCAGAAGGTGCATAGATCTCTCGCCAGGGAAAAGCATATCAGTTTCCAGTGATAAAGGAAATGAATGATCTAACAACAGCCTGTGCTGCAACCCAGTGACTCCTCAGAGTTGATGGTAATGAGTAGTAATCCAGAAAAGGATGATGGAAAAGGCAGCTCTCAGTCCCCAGATCTCTTTAATGAATCTTGTGTAAATGAAAATACAACTCATAAAACTTTTCCATCTGTTTCAATACCAATGCTCAGTGAACTTCATCATTCTCCATGGATAAAGCTTACAGGATGTCCATGAAGACCAAGTTTGAGTTCAGTACAGAGTCAAAAACTTCAAAACCTGTTTCCTATGCTAAATCAGATTACTTCAAGAGCAATAATCAAGACATATCATCTTCAGCTTCTCCAGATTTTAGTAAATGAAACCGGTGACTGATGCAGGAATTTAAGAGAACAAAGTGAGGGCCAAAATTTGAGAGGAAATGAAGAAGTCGAAGACATGGATGTAAATGACTTCCAAGAAGATGAAGAGACTGATATAATTGATCTGACAGTATGCAGTTCAGGAAGTTCTCGGTCAGTTGGTACCAAGGCTGATACTCTGATTACACCAGGTGTTCATGTTGATGCTCCCACAGATTCAGAATCAGAATATATGGAGCCATTAATGCTGGCTGATGGAACGGATACAAATTCAGAAGAAAATGAAAACTGTCCTGAAAGCCATGTATGGCTGCAGTAAATATCATGCAAGCAACACCAAATAAGAGCCTTGACACAGATTATATAAACAAGAGAGAGCAAGAATAGATCTTACATCAGTAATGTATGGGATGACTTTGATATATGGGATGTGAGTTATTGCCCATTGAGGTTTCTCCTACAACCCCAGTTAAAGCAGTGGTTGCTCCAGCTGTTAAAAGGACATTACCAGGATAAAGAATTTCAGGTATCCTATGATAATGACAGTTTCCCCAATTCAGAGTATTTCCCCAACAAAAGTAGCAGATGAAGGTGTAATTCAGAATAGAAAATGGACTCCTGTGAAGCAAACTTCCAAAACAGTTGATTGTGAAGGTACAAAAGACAGACCCATTTTCGATATGGAGAGCAAACTGGGAAGTAGTGCAACTGATGCTGTTGTAGCTTCAGGATCATCTTTCTCTGATGAGACTTTATTGAGAGTAGCAGCAGAGTTTGAGGATAGTAATATATGGAAAGACGACTTTGACTCAATCGATGATGTCTCCGATCCTTTACTTAAGAAAGATGCAGAAAAAAAATTACCAAAATCTAAGAAAGATCTTTTAAAAACGCCAAATGATAAGATTGGTCCGAGTAAAAAGTCGGTAACACCAATGCCAGACTACAAAAACATGCCCTCTCCTGATTTAAAGGTATGTACTGCCATTTAGATTAGAAAGGAGATTAAGTGAACCAGGATTATATGGTAAATGATGTTTAAAGTTTTATACTGTTTACAGAATTTTTTTCTTGTACAATATTAGTTTCATTTATTATTCAATTTTAGATATGCGTATATACATATCTATGTATAGAGCAGGGAGTGTAATCTTTTATTATAATGTAAGTGTTGATGAATATCTCCATTAATATCTAATTTCTTAACCTGCACTAGCTCTATTTGTCTTACACTTGCTTCATTAGTCTTACTCGTACTACATTTGTTGTTTCGGTTTTAACACACTTACTAATTTCCACAGAAAGAGCTAGAGAAGTATGGAATCCGTCCTATAAGTCGCCGGAAAGCCACAATACTCCTCCAGCATGTTTATGAACAGACCCATCCTCTGGTTACAGATAGCGAGGCAGAGTCTAGTTTTTGTGAAACACCACAGCGGAAACCACCTGAGAGTATGTAAAGTACTTTTCTGAGATTGTTTTCAGTTCACCAAAGTTATAGTGAAATGTGTATCATGGAAGAGGAATGCCGGAGTGTATTTCAGCCATGCTAGGTCTAGTTTTCAAGCATTTTTCTCCTACAACCGTTTCCTTATTGGTGTTGGAAAATATGATCCTTTTATCTCCTATGATTTTCCTCCCCTAAAAACTAGATAGATAAATAGAAATTAAAAATCCTTCACATTTTTATTGATTGCATTTACAATATATACTCAAGATGGCGTTGGATATATTCACACCCACATTTCATATTATGGAAATTGCCAAAACTCGATATCTGTGATTTATGCTTACATCTGCGCATTTATATGATAATAGATGCATTTATGATCAGTCTGGGAAACTTGAGTAATATATGTTTTGATTTTAAGAAAGACTTTTTCAGCAAAAAATAAGCAATTATATTTGTTTGTTTTGGGAAGCTTTGTTTTGTTATAACAAATAGAAAGAAGAAAGAAAAAAGTAATAGTTCTATATGCACGTCAGTCTGTGTGGGTGTGAGTGCCGACACATAATTTTATGTAAAGAGAGGATAATTGGCATCATTAATATGCTTGTTATCCTGCAAATTTGACATGAGTCATAGTATGAAGTGCTTTGGTAATATCTGCAGAGGGAATTTATATATACTAGCATTTTTTCTAACCATTATAAATAGCTTTAAAAAATGTACATAATTATACACAATTTGGCATAAGCTTCATCAAATTTAATGTAAATAGGAAATATATGAAGAGTGTTAGTGAGCTTATATTACATTTTATTCAGGTTAGGGATGTATGGTAAATCATGTTTTCCTGTAATGAAAATAAAACTTTAGAAATGTGTTCAGCTGTGACAAGCATTGTGGATTGACATTATTCTTTGAAGTCAATATCAGCCTTGTTTTTAGTCTAGGTAAGCTTTGATTTAGGAATGTAATAGTCTACTCTATTTTACAAGTATAGGGTATTTATCACATAGGTATTTAGAAATATACAGTAATGTGCTATATTAATTTAATTAGCCAAAGTGAGATTTTTGATTAGCAGCTTTGATGTTGTCTTACCGTAATTTTCTTGATTATGCAAATAGTCTTTTGATTTACAGGATATAGAATAGCACCATTTATTGAGTTAAGAGGTTCAGTCAGATTGCTTGATTATATGCATTCTGTTCATGAAATATTTTAGGTTAAGTGAGGTTGGATTAAAACAAAGAAAGGAGGAAAGTAGAAAGAAAAGAAAAAGGAGTTAAAAAGGGGGGGGGGAAGAGAAAGACAGACGGACAGAGATTTTTAAAAAATATGTATCACTGTTTTTTCTTCTTAGAAAACAAGAAAAGTGTATCATCACTTCACCAAAAGGTCATGGCAAAGAAGGGAACACTTACAAAGAACAAGAAAGAGAGACCAAATAACAAAAAGGAAGCAAGTTCACAGCCACTGTCAAGTTTGTCTGCAAAACAAGGAAGTTACGAGGAAGGGACGAAGATTTTGATCAACTAAATTCTTCACAGACATCCAACACAAGGTGTGATAAAAAGAAAATCTTTTTTTTTATAGTATAGTTGTATGACTTTTACAGATTAATTTTATTTATTTATTTCTGTATGCAGAATAGGATTAGTTGACTGCACAGTATACTATTGTAACCTATTCATTTCTTGTTTTCCTGTAGTACTGATGGATCAGAATTTGACTGTGCTGAAGAATCAATGATGGTGGGCATTGGTGACGATGATGATGTATTAACGTCTACTCAGCAAGGTTTGTAACTATATCCTATTGTCATTAGTGTTTTGGCAAAAATGTAAAAGTAGTGATTATAGTTTTTTAATGGAGGAATGTTACAAAACTGACATCAGGAGAACTGGATTTTGTGGAAAATTGCATAAAAAATAACATTTTAGTTATCTATCTTTCTTTTTTGTCATTGTCTAAATGTACTCTTACCATTTTTTCTAAATATATACACTGTACATAAGGGAAACCAATGATACTAAAGTCTTAGTTACATGGTCTTTTTTTGTACTTGTGTGCATAATATAAAAGAAAGGAATTTTGGGTTTATTTATAATTAATGTTTTGATCTTTGAATTGCAGTTGATATTGGCAGGAAAGTCGCAAAATTCATTAAGTGTGATCCAGAACTGTATATGAAAATACTATTGTATGAACCCATCTTTGTTGAGGATTTACAAGCATCACTAAAAGCAAATGGGATCAAAACAAATATGAATAATCTTCTTGAAATTCTAGATGAACAGGTAAGGAGCTAAAAGAGAAATTGAATCCCCACCCCCCTTCAAGTTGAATTGTTTATTTGCAATAGGTCTTAGGCTACATCAATTTTATTTGTTGCTTTTTTTATTTTTTTATTTTATTTTATTTTATTAGAGAAAATTAGAGTGCCTATGCATAAAAAAAAGGAGAGGGAGAGAAAAAAGGTTTGGTGTGAAGATATAGGCCTTACAGAATGTAAAGAATAGCAGGAGTTTTAAAGTTTTCAGCTGGTACGTTTTATGTAATGAATCCTGTCCATTGATCAATGACTACACTTTTGAAGAAAGATCATTGTTTTGACTGAATTTACATGTGAATGCCCAAACTTGTAGTTCAAAACTATAAGTTTAGTTTAGTTCTAAAGTTTAAAGTGCACGGCGCACACCAGTACACAACAAAACCTTCTGAGGCACCATATTCTTTTGAAAGATAAGATGCTTTCTGACAGGTTGTCCTCTAGCATGTAACTACAAAGCTCCCTGATTGGTTTCTGGCAGCATGTACCTCTGACAGTGGCAATATTTACAAATTTGCCTTAATATTTATTTATTTATTTATTTATTTCAAAGTGCAAAAATTGAAGCAGAGGATCCGAGAAGCAATAAATGAAATTGGTGTGGCCTTGACATGATATATAACATTTATGACAGATAGTTGGCTTATGAATGATACTGTTTTTTTTTTTTTTTTTTTTTTTTTTTTTTTTTTGTTCTCAGTGACATAATTTTGCACTTTTTGGGGGATGGGGCACCTTTTAGTGGCAAGTATAATGTTCTTTTAGATTGCAGTCTTAAACATGATTATTTTGAGGAGCTGGACTACATTATCTTGTTTAAAATTTCTAAAATTAAATTAATGAAAGACAGTAATAATAATAATAATAATAATAATAGTAATAATAATAGTAATAATAATAATAATAATAATAATATAATAATAATAATAATAAAATAATAATAATAATAATAATAATAAATAATAATAATAATAATAATAATAATAATAATAATAATAATAATAATAATAATAATATAATAATAATAATAATAATAATAATAATTAAAAAAAAAATCTAATAAGTATTTCCGTTGTTGCAGTGCATCACCTTCCGAACTCAGCAAGGACAAAGGAACAGATCAAGGAAAAGAAAATCGCCCAAGAAAAAGACTGCAGCTTCCCCAACCAAGTCACCAAAAAAGAATTCTTAAGTGACTGTTTAATACTGTGCTCAGAGAAAGTTTTTTCTCAGTCAATTGAGAGAGAATTATGCTTGTTTTCATGGTAAAGAATTTTTGTTTCAGATTATTCAATTAACTATTGTATTAAGAAAACAAAGCAGAATAATATTGATCCAGAAGTTTTGAATATGCTCAGGACAGACATTTTTAGTTCAGTTGAATAATATAGTGCTACTGTACACTTATTTTTGTAATGACTTTATACCTAGAATAGAATAGAAATATTGTCTATGGAAGAAAATAATAATGCATTTCTTCAGGTTATTTGCATAGTGCATTAATCTGTAAACATAAAGATTTATTTTTACTTTGGTGTACCTACCCTGTGATAGAGTATGTCATATATTATTGCATACATTTTTGTGTAATTAATATTCTTATTTGTTAATATATTTGATATTTAATTAGTTTTGAAGCAATTTCTTTTCTTGAGTATTTATTTACCCATAATGTATTAACTTACTGACACTGGTAATGCATGTATGTATTACCTTAGCCCCTGGAAATTTAGTTACTTTTATTACACAAAGATGGCTCCACAATTGCTGTGACTAAGGAATCAATTACTAGGGTTTCCTGATCTCACCTATTTATCTTATTTCTTGTATAATAATGTCAATATTAGTAGCATAATGTTATTATAAAGCAAACCTTTTTCTAAAAATGTAACAGGTGAGGTTAAGTAGACCTTGTTATTGACTCATTGGTGATTAAGCACTTGTGAAGCCATCTATATGTAAATAAATCTGAACAAACAAATTTACAGTGATCTGTGATGTCCTTTGCACTAATAGTTCAAGATAGGCAGCTGGTAAAGATCAATTATCATTAAATTTCTATATTTTATTATGCAACCATTATTATTGTACTAGGATTCTCAAAAGAAGGCAATGTCTTTCTTTATGTTCAGGTATTAGGATATTAAGACAAACACAAATAAATTAATGTTTAATGAAGATGTAACATTTTCAATAAATATCAAGAAAGATACTTTTCCTGAAAGAAAAAAAGAGAGAAAGAGGGGAGAAGTGACTAAAAGTAGTAGTGACTTTTGGCTTACGTCCTACAGGTGGAGCATCAGTAACAGTTATTAGTAGTCCATTGTAACAGTTCTGGAACTGTAATGTTATTTCATATACATGACTTGTATTTTTAAGAGGTAATCAAGGATATGTACATTTGCTATATACAAAAGGCCACAAAAAAATATTTTCCTGGAATCAGGCTTTAAATGTTCAACTATTCACTGAACAGGCTATGGCTAATCCCATTAGTGTTTCTATAAGAGTATGCACTTTTCTACACAATGGTGTTAACAGTAAACTTTCATTACTGCTGAACAGTCTCATCACAGGGCAAGCCATTTTCTTTCTCACACTTCAGAACACTCAGTATTGTCTGCTTCATAATGGCACACAGTACTATCCACTTGTTTTCTGAATGTCATTAACAGTGAAGCATTGCAGAAGTTTCTATAATACAGAAATTATTTTTTTAACTAAATCTTTATAGACATAGACACTACGGCTTTGTACATTCTTCTCCAACTTGTACTGTATTTGACCTAGGTAGAGGTGCTGTTGCTGTTGTTGCTGGATGTGTTGGTGGTGGTATTGGTAGTGAGTGCACTGCTGGTACTGCTGTTGGTCTCCTCTGGAGTGGTGGCATTGTAGTGGTTTCCGGTGTTTCTGTTTTTGTTATGGCATCATTTACATTAAGATTCTTCTCTATTACTGAGAACAAGTCAATGAGGTTATCCAAGCCTAGGAGATAGCCATCTTCATGAGTTCCTCTGACCATGGCTTTCGTGAGTGATCTCTACATTTTCCGGTAAAGGAATGGTCTTGGCAAAATCAATAAGCTTCACTGAAGCCGAACTTTCATTATGGACAAACAAAAGAGAGCTGCCTATAAGCTGGAAATAGAATGGAAAAAAAAACACTTAGTAAAAGGAAAAATAATGATATCAAATCCCACAAAGTTCTATTATATCACATTTTACAAGAATATTTGGAATGAACAAATAAGACTTAGGTATCTTTGAAAATCATGAAAAAAAAACCATCTACACTAACCTCATGGGTTTTAAAAAAAGCAGAAGCCTCCAATGTAGCTTTGATAGACTTCAACTGCTGGACATATCGACTCTGAAATATTGCACATTTTCCATTTCAGTACATGCAAATATGTAAAGGAGTAACACATCTTACCAATAACTTTAATGCCTAAGTAAACTGAGGAAAAAGGACATCTTCAAAATACAACAATAAAGATACATATAACAAATCTTTTGAACCAAGTGCCATTTAATGTACATTGTGCATTTTAAAATGTGATCATTTAGTGTAGTATATGATATTAATGATAAATAGTCCTTTCTTTACTTAAACTCACACAAGAAAAAGTCTCACTGAAATCATCTAACTAAATTAAAACGAAACAAAATCTCTTTTTCACAAAATATACTTACAGCAGCATGAGGGTATCCCTGAAGGAAACTGTTGAGCGAGGCAAGAACCTGCTCTCTTGTGCGTGTAGTTTTGAAGTCTTTACTGGATGTTCCATCTCCTCTTCTCATGCCTTCTATCCTGAATCCCTGGGTAGCTGTAGAAGATATGGTCTCCCGCCATACCATGTACCTGCACATAAAAAATAAGAATTATTGTAAAAAAAAAAAAAAAAAAAAAAAAAAAAAAAAAAAAAAAACATTAAAAAATAGTGGGGAAACCACTGAATGGTATATCCAAATAATGTTATTATTATTATTTAATATCAGAAAATATATTCCAAAGTAACGTACCGGGTTTGTGACAGCTTTAGCTCTGTTCTCTGATTCTGTTGGAGCTTTGGGGTCTATCTGTACCATCTTTTCAAACATATCCTGCAAGAACACAATAAACATATAGTATATTGTTTACCAATATATACACATTTGCCTATATCTAGCAATTCCATCTCATCTCTCTCTATCACTATATGGAAGTAGGTGTGGTGGTTGGTGGGAAGTTATGTGCGTGTCCGGTTCTTTGGTGCTGCGTCATAAATAATGAATCAGGAAATCATGACATCATTACTCGGTTATCAGTCACGTCATGATGAGTTTTATGGCGTCTACTTCCTACCTGAGCAATGTGCGAGTAACTAAGTATTATTTATCATTATTACTTGTTTATTTTTACTTATTGTTTTGTGTATGTGTGTGTGGGGGAGGGGGGTGCGTGAGTGCGCGTATGTGTATTTGCTTTTCAAGGTCCATCATAAATCAACTCGCTAAGATGTGAATACTGGTCATCCACACCACACTACATAAA
>NW_020869435.1:781532-784032 GCF_003789085.1 Penaeus vannamei | reverse complement strand
TGCAACGGCGGCGGCCATGGGGGCGAGGTCAGCACCGAGTCAGCGCGTGCTCCAGCGCGGACGACGAAGGGTGACTGAGTGCCCTCGTCCGAGCTTCCCCTCATTCATTGCCTACGATGTTAGGTCACACCGAGCGGCCATTTCCGCGGGAGGTTTACGCTATCAGCAGCAAGCCCGGACTGACGTCATGAGAGTGACGTCACGACATCCTAAAGGAAGTGTGCCTGTTCTTTCAGTTCCTCTCGCGCACAGACGACAGACCGAACTGGCCGCTGGCACTCGTCGCTCACGTCACGCCCAGCTGTCAACTGTCACCGGATGCGATGGCGATAGGCGTGGGGAGTGCAGCCCAGGAGCATCTGTGTGTTTGATTGCGTTTATCGGAGGGCGAGAAAGGACGCGCGTCTGGGAGACCGTTGGCCGCTTTCCGCCTCCCTGCCCGAAGAACGTCAAAGGTGGGCGTGACCAAACGCTGCAGCGCCGCCAAGAGAAACAATCAACCGGAAAAGTTTATCGGTGTCGCAGACTTACAGCCCTCTCCTCACTTTATAATTTTCTCTACACCTTCCCTTATCAATAACATTTAGCCTTTCCACACGCAAGCAATTCAGCCCTCACTAACAACCATGGCCTGCCCCCTCGTGCATTCATCCTGTTCACACAAACACCTTCCTCTCTGGCCTTCCCAGAAGCTCCCTGCTGTCAACATGACCAGTAACTTCGGGGTACAGAGTATATCACATCCTCCCAAAGTGCTTACATAATGGCCCGCCTAACACTATAGTTTACAGTGGGTAGCTGTTGTCAGGAACCGTTGGCAAATGTGAAAGAAAAAAAAGAAAGACAAAAAGGAAAAAGACACGCGCTTTAAAGTTCATGTTCAACTCAAAGCATCCCCATTAAACGGTGCAAATGACGTTGCGGTGAAAGTTGTTTGGTGGGAGCGCGCGCGCGGATGGGCATGACCACGTCTGCCTGAGGCCGCCGCTCGGGAACGTCAGCGGCAGCACGGAGGCGCTAATGGCCCTGTGTCTCGCTATGCCCCCCCCCCCCCCCGCCATAAAGCATCAACGTGAACAATCAAGAACAACCCATGTTCACCGCAAGCAGGTCACACTATAAAGCATTTTTTTTCTATCTATCTATTCTCCCTTTTCTTATCACAGGGATTAAATTCGGCGTTCTTCAAATCCTCGTCCAGATTCCGGGAATAAATCCGCCTTATCAAACGACCGATTACCGATAACTTACATGACAGAAATAGAAAGTCCATTCCCATTGAATCCCTGGTTCAGCAAGTAGACTCTATTTGCAATTACAATACACATCTCAAATGAGTACGTTTAACAATTACATATGCCTCATTTGACCACAATTCTCCCGACTCTATTACATTTTCTTTAAAATCTTAAAAATAACTAAGTAAATACATACAATGAATTACCGTTCCTGTCGTCCATAGCTTATACCTAACTAAGCCAGGGCTAGGTTGGTAACCCTGGTTGATCCAATCGTTGCCAACATGAGGATCGGAAAACCTTACCTACTTTTACCAGTTACGGACATTTTTTCTGCTGTAGTTTGCTACCCCTTCATATTTAGTTGACTGTTTAACCTAAAGTATGCTAATTATGTTTCAAAGCGACGGTCACGGGTAATGAATAAGCTAAAACCGAAGCCTTGACACAGCTGAACCCTGCCTTAGCATATCCACTTTTTCTCTCTAAATTGTGACGGGATCAACCTCATTTCAACGTTTTTTTTTTCGCCCCACTCCCTCTCCTCTCTTTTCAGCCTCCATTTACAAAAGCGGACAAGCACAAAGACTTTAATTCAATTATACGACGTTCTACTAGCATAACAAACGCATAAACTAAAGCGAAGGAAAAAAAAAAGAACAAAACACAATAAACACCCCAGCGCGACAGGCCGGGTGGTAGCCCTGACGGCGGCGTGAACCTGGCCACGAGAAATGATCATTCATTCTACTACATTTATTCTGTGTACGGGTCTGTGCTGCACACAAAGCCCACTGCTGCCACACCTGCCCGCACCACGCCTGTCTTGATTGGTTTTATGACTATTACTTACACCTCCTTGCACGTTTCGCTCTGTTATCGTTCGCGAGGTAAATTATACGTGCAGGCAAAGCAAACAATGTGTACTTTATCTGCTCGTTTCTCCGTCCATATCCATGTTTCTTACGCAGTACTTGGAAACTTCGATACCCTGTTTAAGTTTCTGATAAGGGTTATCGGTCTTTAATGCCTCAGATAACGCCAACTAACGAAACCAAAGAACATTATCCACAAAACACAAATCTGAATCGGAAACCCTTCCCGCCGCACGCACTCTTCGTATATTGGCGGATTTGATGCGAGAGGCTGATAATCACTCTTATTACTCTAACCACTGTGTTTCTCACTGACTCCGCTTCTCCACACCGCGCATTACTGGCAATTAATCATAATCTGAATGCTCTCGCCCTGCTGACATAAAT
>NW_020869435.1:765443-781432 GCF_003789085.1 Penaeus vannamei | reverse complement strand
CTCTAAATTCTCTCTCTCTTCTCTCTCTCTAAATTCTCTCTCTCTCTCTCTCTTCTCTTCTCTTCTCTCTCTAAATTCTCTCTCTCTCTCTAAATTTTCTCTCTCTCTCTCTCTAAATTCTCTCTCTCTCTCTAAATTCTCTCTCTCTCTCTAAAATTCTCTCCTCTCTCTCCTCTAAATTCTCTCTCTCTCTCTAAATTCTCTTCTCTCTCTCTCTCTCTAAATTCTCTCTCTCTCTCTAAATTCTCTCTCTCTCTCTCTCTAAATTCTCTCTCTCTCTCTAAATTCTCTCTCTCTCTTAAATTCTCTCTCTCTCTCTCTCTCTAAATTCTCTCTCTCTCTTAAATTCTCTCTCTCTCTCTCTAAATTTCTCTCTCTCTTCTAAATTCTCTCTCTCTCTCTCTCTCTTAAATTCTCTCTCTCTCTCTAAATTCTTCTCTCTCTCTCTCTCTCTAAATTCTCTCTCTCTCTCTCTAAATCTCTTCTCTATCTAATTCTCTCTCCTCTTCTCTCTAAACTCTTCTCTCTCTAAATTCTCTCTCTCTCTCTAAATTCTCTCTCTCTCTCTCTCTCTAAATTCTCTCTCTCTCTCTAAATTCTCTTTCTCTCTCTCTAAATTCTCTCTCTCTCTCTAAATTCTCTCTCTCTCTCTAAATTCTTTCTATCTCTCTTCTCTAAATTCTCTCTCTCTCTCTAAATTCTTCTCTCTCTCCTCTCTAAATTCTCTCTCTCTCCTAAATTCTCTCTCTCTCTTCTAAATTCTCTCTCTCTCTCTAAATTCTCTCTCTCTCTCTCTCTCTAAATTCTCTCTCTCTCTCTAAATTCTCTCTCTCCTCTCTCTCTCTAAATTCTCTCTCTCTCTCAAATTCTCTCTCTCTCTCTCTAAATTCTCTCTCTCTCTCTCTAAATTCTCTCTCTCTCTCTCTAAATTCTCTCTCTCTCTCTAAATTCTCTCTCTCTCTCTCTCCTCTAAATTCTCTCTCTCTCTCTAATCTCTCTCTCTCTCTCTCTAAATTCTCTCTCTTCTCTAATTCTCTCTCTCTCTCTCTCTCTAAATTCTCTCTCTCTCTTCTTCTAAATTCTCTCTCTCTCTAAATTCTCTCTCTCTCTCTCTCTCTAAATTCTCTCTCTCTCTCTAAATTCTCTCTCTCTCTCTAAATTCTCTCTCTCTCTCTCTCTCTAAATTCTCTCTCTCTCTCTAAATTCTCTCTCTCTCTCTAAATTCTCTCTCTCTCTCTCTCTAAATTCTCTCTCTCTCTCTAAATTCTCTCTCTCTCTCTCTTAAATTCTCTCTCTCTCTCTAAATTCTCTCTCTCTCTCTAAATTTCTCTCTCTCTCTAAATTCTCTCTTTCTCTCTCTAAATTCTCTCTCTCTCTCTAAATTCTCTCTCTCTCTCTAAATTCTCTCTCTCTCTCTAAATTCTCTCTCTCTCTCTCTCTCTCTCTAAATTCTCTCTCTCTCTCTCTCTCTAAATTCTCTCTCTCTCTAAATTCTCTCTCTCTCTCTAAATTCTCTCTTCTCTCTAAATTCTCTCTCTCTCTCTCTCTAAATTCTCTCTCTCTCTAAATTCTCTCTCTCTCTCTAAATTCTCTCTCTCTCTCTAAATTCTCTCTCTCTCTCTAAATTCTCTCTCTCTCTCTAAATTCTCTCTCTCTCTCTCTCCTCTCTCTCTCCCTCTTCTCTCTTCTTTCTCTCTTTCTCTCTCTCTCTCTCTCTCTCTCTCTCTCTCTCTCTCTCTCTCTCTCTCTCTCTCTCTCTTCTCTCTCTCCTCTCTCTCTCTCTCTCTCACTCTCACTCTCACTCTCACTCTCTCTCACTCTCACTCTCACTCTCACTCTCACTCTCACTCTCACTCTCACTCTCACTCTCACTCTCCTCTCACTCTCACTTCTCTCTCTCTCTCTCTCTCTCTCTCTCTCTCTCTCTCTCTCTCTCTCTCTCTCTCTCTGTACCTTTCCTTTTCTTTCCCTCCCCCTTCTTTCTCCTCTCCCTCTACCCCTACCCCTCCCCCTCTCTGGGAACTTTCTTAGGAAAGATGAGCCTGTTTTTTTTCTCTACGGAGAGATAGTGGTTGGATCATATAGTAGAGACTTTTCTCTGTTTTTGCAAAGTTTTCTCAAGAAAGTATATTGTTGATTTTTTGCAATATGAACACAAAATGGAAATTAAATTAAGAGGATGCTACACAACCTGAGTTGGATTTTTTAAACTTTGTTCCTTTTATTATGATTCAGAAACTAATGGCTAAAAAAAAGTTCTCCATCAAGTGAGAGTAAACAGGCTTAGAGCAAACTTCTCAAGAAAAAGAAAAAGAGCAGAGGTTTCCCCTAAGCCTGATAAATAGAGGTAGTAGAAAGAGTGATACAATTTTCACAAACAGTAAATATGAAGCTGTTATAGTAATCCAGATGTATGGATTCTAGCTTTTTGTTCTATTTCTCCTCCCCTTCATCCTAGATTTTTATTCCACACATCCTGGCCACAATAGATCCCTTTTCATTTACATAAAAGGTGTATTATTGTTTTAAGTAACTGAAGAAAAACATTGTAAATAGTAAGAATATAGATAATATACAGTATTATGCATAATTAATGGGTGTATCAATTTACATGTTCCTTATACAAATTTTTCTTGTCTATTCATAGAAGGCACAGGTCGCCCTCCAGAGGTCGTGATAGGGACTACGAGCCCATGGACAAATTTAGGCACCGCGACAGTGACAGAAGCAGGCCATACATTAGTGAAAGAGAGAGGCCCTTTGGCAATGATAGGGACCGTCCCTTCAGCAGTGACAGAGACCGACCCTACAGCAACGACAGAGACCGACCCTACAGCAATGACAGAGACCGACACTACAGCAGTGACAGAGACAGACCCTACATCAGTGACAGAGAGAGACCCTACAGCAGTGACAGAGACAGGTCCTACAGCAATGACAGAGATAGGCTTTACAATAGTGAAAGAAACCGGCCATACAACAATGACAGAAGTAGGCATGAGGATGAAATTAGCAGTTTCAGCAACAGAGACAGGAGTCCCAGGCCAGGTGGCAGAGGTTTTAGTGGAGGGTCAAATGATTTCAATTATCCCACGCACAGAGACGGCAGCTTGGAAAGGATGTCATCCTTACTTGGAACGAAAAGGTAAGCAAAGAAACAATTTTTGGTCTTATAGCTTTATAGTTTGGAGAAATTGAGTCTATATTTGTAGATGTGCATTTTCTGTAGATACTCTGTTGTGCCTCTTAACCCTATGGATCCGGTTGCATGATGGAAAGCAAGGAGCTGAAAACCTGGGCAATGGGTTACATAAGTGGCCAATATACTGGGCAAGTGGTGTGTAGGCCGAGTGCGCACAAACACCTATGAGCGGTGACAAGACTATGTCTCCCCTTTGCAAAGTTATTTTGTGTAAACTTTTTTAGCATTATTGCCATTTTCCATTGTCCATATTTGTCTCTTGATTTGCTTTATCCAGATGGTAATTACTTTTCCTAGCACAGACTCCATATCATCTCTCTATGTAGGAAAAATCTCCATGTAAGAAAAAAAAAAGAGAAAAAAAGGAAAATTTGGTTATTTGTCACATATCTCATTTTTTCATTTTAATTTTACGTAATACAACTGGTGCCAGGAATATGGTGCGCAGCATGGAAATTGCGTCTTCCCCAGAGCTGGCGCTCTTCTAGTCACTGTTCATGCACGTTACACTCCACATTCGTTTATCGATGGGAATAATGCTAAAGCCCCCTTCTAAGCACCAAATGAGTGAAATAATGCTCCAAGAGGTTTGTGCAGTCATGGCGAGTGTTTTTCCTCACCCTGGCCTTTGCTCATCATGGCAGTTCGCGTTACCAGTGCCATGGCCAATTTGCCTGGTTGATGGCATGTTTACATCACCTGCCCCTTGGCTCATGTTTTTCTGTGAAGTGTCCGCAACATCATCCAGGTCCAGTGAGTTAATATACTTGGCACTTAGTCATGGCAACAAGTGGAAAGTACATGAAATGTTATACAATACAAGAATTAGATTACTGTTTTCCCCATTAACTCCTGAAGACTGCATTTCCACATCCCTCCCTCCCCTGCCCTCAGCCACAATAAAGCCATTGACACCAGGAGAAAGCATGAACTGCCCACTATTTGCTCTTTTTTCTGTCCTTACAGTCATCAAGGAATCAGTTTCAAGGTCAACTGACCTCACCCATTTATTCCATTCCTTGAATTTTTAAGAAAAAAAAAAAAAAATGTTTTTATTACTGATTTTTTTATTAACCTAATGCTGGCAGGAAAATGTTGTGTTCTCTTTAATATTGTTTTGTTAAATGTTTCTATAAATAGATGGCTCTGCCAGTGCTTTGCCACAAAAGAGTCAATTAGTAGATCTTGTGACTTCACCTTTCCTTTAATTAGCGGGAAAATGTTTTTTTATTGTTCTTGACATTTCTAACAGCAGTATTATACACTAGAAAATATAAAAAATCAATGAAAAAGGTAAACAGGTGAAACAGGTAGTTATTGTAATTCGTTCATTGGTGACTTAGTACTTGTGGAGCCATCTATATGTAAAAACGATTACTAAATCAAATACGCAGTTGCATGTACGCACATGCCATCCCCGGTGGCATGTGGTTAATATTATTGTCATGATAATAATGATAGGACTAATAATGACAATGCTCATGATAGCAAGAGAATTTTTTTCCTGAAAATTCAAGGAATAAGGGAAGGAGGTGAGGTCAGGTAGGGCTTCTGATTGACTCCTTGCCAAATAAGTACTGGAAGAGCCAACTTTTTGTAAAATAAGAAAAAAAGAAAAAAAAATCTAATAAGTAAATAAATGAATAATTGAATGAAACAAGAATCAGGCCAGTCACAATAGGAGCCACTGGAACTATACCAATTAAGGGTTCTGATTATGCTCCTTGAAGGTCGTGGAGAGAATTGAAAAGAAATGCTTAAATCGAAGGGTCCATCAGCACACTTCAGAGAATTCCAGCATGACTGTCACCATTGATCTGTCCAAGAACTCATGTGATAACAAATCAGAAACAGGAAGTGACCTGGAAAAGAGAAATTACAGTAATGTTGAGGAAAGCATATAAGGGGATCGTCTGCTATGGTTATTAGATTCGTTAAATTGAAGTTACTTTTTTTTCTTTTATTTTATTTATTATTATTTTTTTTTCCCTTAAAAAAAAAATCCCCATTTTTTCCTCATTTTTCTTTCTTTCTTTTCCCCTCTAGTGCTTAGAGAGTATCAAACAAATCAATTAATAAAAAGGGCACCAAAAATATAGATGTCGTTTAAACAAAAATTGTATAGACTGAGGCAACAACTTAAATCTGTAGAAAAAAAATATCAAAAAATTTTCATAGAATACCATAATGTAGTTGGATTTACAGAATGACAATATCCATTTATTTTTTAATAATCTGTTCATTTAATGAATATTGCTTATCACCATCATTTATACAGTTATGATAATGAAATCATATGTTTTTGAATTTTTAACAATTTTTGCTAGAGAATTAATCTCAAATGGTGAAAACCCCATGTAGATTGGTAAAAAAAAGTGTGGATCTTGTATGAAAAATGTGGCTAAATCCCCGTTCTTGAATATCAGCATTTGAAAGGGGGGGGGGCACTGTGAGAGTAGACACTTTTGGGTTCCTCCTCTCCTTCTCCCAAGCTTGCTTTTGCCTTTGCAGCTATTGACTTCCTCTTACAGGAGTTTTGCATCTTTAGCACACTAATAAGTGTGTCACTAAATTCACTTATAAAGAAACAGGGCACTATCCAACACAATGCAAAATTAGTGCAGGCACTAATATTAGTATGACAATTAAGCATTGTTAGCAGATGCAAAAGATGTAGGATCCAGATGACGTGGCCTCCAAGAGATTTGCATACTTGTGGTGAACCTTTTCCGTCACCCATGACCGCAAGTGCGTGTCACCCTGCCCGCAGCCATTTTCACTCAATACAGCATGTTCATATTGTAGCCGACCCCCACAACCTGCAGTGTAGCATACTTCCCCCAGGTTGGGTCCAGGTCCACAGCCTGTCCTCTCGCCCTCACCATCAGCAGCTTCTCGACGACGCATACCGAGACCTGATTGGTTGACCACGGACACCTCACGGCTCGCCTATTGGACCGCAGGCTCCCCTCGTTCCTGGGTAGCTTACACAGCTCAGACCCACTTAAGCTCCCACACCCGGGCCGAGTTCATCACTCACGATCCTCCAGCCGAGCAAGACACAGCAAGCAGCAACAAGGCCTACCCAGGCCTTAGCCGACGGGTGAGCCGCCCCGGCTCTCCCAGGCGATCTCCAGCACACCAGCCATACCTGTGGGCACTCACACCACACACAAAAGCTCCTTAAAGAGATGATTGACACCAGTCTATGGCGGATACCAATCCATTGCCATACTGGTGACTTTCCGGAGTGACACAAATACCCAGCCTTCTGGAGTATCACGGTTATCGCTCGCTCGCTTAGCTCCCTCACTGGAGGGGGAGTACCTGTAGCCGACCCCCGCAACCTGCAGCGCAGCATACTTCCCCCAGGTTGGGTCCAGGTCCACAGCCTGTCCTCTCGCCCTCACCATCAGCAGCTTCTCGACGACGCATACCGAGACCTGATTGGTTGACCACGGACACCTCACGGCTCGCCTATTGGACCACAGGCTCCCCTCGTTCCCTCACGGGTGCTCCAGACCCACTTAAGCTCCCGCACCCGGGCTGAGTTCATCACACACGATCCTCCAGCTGAGCAAGACACAGCCAGCAGCAACAAGGCCTACCCAGGCCTCAGCCGACGGTGGAGGCTCTCCCAGGCCTCTCCAGCCACCAGACCATACCTGTGGGCACTCACACCCACACAACACAAACCCCTTAAAGAGATGATTGACACCAGTCTATGGCGGATACAAATCCATTGCCATACTGGTGACTTTCTGGAGTGACACAAATACCCAGCCTTCTGGAGTATCACGGTTATCGCTCGCTCGCTTAGCTCCCTCACTGGAGGGGGAGTACCTGTAGCCGACCCCCGCAAACTGCAGCGCAGCATACTTCCCCAGTTGGGTCCAGGTCCACACCAGGACTGTCCTTCGCCCTCACCATCAGCAGCTTCTCGACAACGCATACTTAGACCTGATTGGTTGACCACGGACACCTCACGGCTCGCCTATTGGACCACAGGCTCCCCTCGTTCCCGGGTAGCTTACACAGCTCAGACCCACTTAAGCTCCCGCACCCGGGCCGAGTTCATCACTCATGATCCTCCAGCCGAGCAAGACACAGCCAGCAGCAACAAGGCCTACCCAGGCCTTAGCCGACGGGTGAGCCGCCCCGGCTCTCCCTGGCGATCTCCAGCACACCAGACATATCTGTGGCCACTCACACCCATACACAAAAGCTCCTTAAAGAGATGATTGACACTAGTCTATGGCAGATACAAATCCATTAGCATAATGTTACCCAGATCAAAGGGGTTATATGATACTTCTTGTTATTATTATTGCACTTAGCTATGGACTACCTGGTGAGATGATATGGAGCTTGTGAAAGGAAACCGTCTATTACCATATAGGTAAAGCAAATCAAATGAAAAAATAACATTGCAAAGAGGAGGCATACAGAGTTTTACCACACTTAGTATTATTATTAATATTATTATTATTATTATTATTATTATTATTATTATTATTATTATTATTATTATTATTATTATTATTATTATTATTATTATTATTATTATTATTATTATTATTATTATATTATTATTATTATTATTATTATTATTATTATTATTATTATTATTATTATTATTATTATTATTATTATTATTATTACTATTATATACTTATTATTATTTTATTATTATATTATTTATTATTATTATTATTATTATTATTATTATTATTATTATTACTATTACTATTACTATTACTATTACCACACCACCACCACACCACACCACCACACCACACACACCACACACACCACACCCACCACCACCACACCCACACCACACCACACCACCACCACCACCACCACCACCACCAACCACCACCACACCACACCATCACCACACCACCACACCACACCACCACCACCACCACCACCACCCACACCACCACCACCACACCACCACCACATCACACCATACCACCACCACACCACTACCACCACACCACCACCACCATCACCACACCACACCACACACATCACCACCACACCACTACCACCACCACCACCACCACCACCACCACCACCACCAAGTGTGTTCGTCTAGCAATCTTGCAGACCTGCGTTCAATTCCACGAGCCTTCAGGCTAGTACAGTGGTAACGTGTCGGCCTCTCATCCGAGGGGTCGGCGGTTCGCGCCCCGTCCAGGCCGAGAAGTTGCAATTGTCGCCCGGAGGTTACTGCTGTGGCTGGGCACCACGGTGGGTAAGGACTAAGCTCTGTCGCGTCAGCACTCGCTTGACACACGTTGATTGATCGAGTCGACATTAGTCGGCACAGGCCGGGCTCCCCCATAGCCCGGGCGAGGCTCAGCTTCGCATATCGGACTTATCCTTATCAATTCCACGCCCGGCCAAAGGTAACCCTGGCCATTCCTTGCACATAGGGGGAGATTTGGGCAAAATAAAACAGATAGTATGTCACAGCAAAGAATATCCATTGTAACAAATGGAATTAAAACTAAATCTTTTAAAACAAATTTTAAAGCTTGCTGCTCAAGTAAGCCTATTCTGACATTTGTGTTGGGGAGGGAGGGACAGTTGTACTCTGTGCCATTTCTGCATAAGGTAGTTTCCCAGTTCAAAAATTTTTGGACATAACTACTTAGTTCTGCAGGATGAAATGTTAAATGTTGGTCTCATGGTTTAGAGAGATTATAGAGAGAGGATTGGGTGGGAGGAAAAGCCTTCCATACTTGCAACCAAAGGCTTAGTGGGGTAGCATTGGATATTGGGATGTGTGTGTGTGTGTGGAGGTGGATTAAGATGGTCTTGAAGCTGGAGAAAAGTTGCTAGATTGTACCAGATATGTTAGTTCACACTCACAGTGTCCCATACAAACCAGTCTGGTAGAACAAGCTGCCAATTTTTAAAAGTTGCTCTGTCAAGGCAATAATATGGTCAAGTAAGGCTTTTTCTTTTCTTTTTTTTAGTGGGAATGCAACCTTTTATCAGTTTTAAGTTTGTAAGTGTTCCATTTTAATTATTTCTAAAAAATATGATTCACTTTACAGGTCATATGACTTCTGAGGAAACAAAGAAGAGTCACCCATAAGAAACTTGCAGTAACTTTCATCATGAGAGGACCCATAGTTAAAGGTCTTGTATCAGCAATGAATGGACCCAAGTTAAAGGTCTTGTACCAGCAATGGATGATACTGCTTCAGTGATGAAATTCATGTCCTTATAGAAAAGTATTTTCGTTATCTTTGGTTTTGACATAATGGTAATAATTTTCTTTCATCTTAAGTAATGGAATGTTAGTGGTTAGGTTATGTAGTTCCTTAGTACCCTTGTTTTGTTTTGTTTTTACATATTTTTTGTTTTTCTTACTTTCAATATTACTATTGTATTCACATTTTTATAAGCTGCATCTTTTTTTTCATTTAAAATGTAGCATAGTTAGTTTTACAATTGACATAAAGTCTAGTGAATTCTTTGGTGATTTTTTTTATACCATCCTAGAACATTATTTTTACATTAGTGCAAATAAATGCCACACATCAATTTGTATAATAAATACACAGGATAATTTCATATTAGTCAAAGACTGTATTGCTTGACACCAGTGTTAACCCATTGCTGCAGAGGATGACACGTACACACTTCATGCCCACAATGGGCTTAATTTATTAATTATTTATATTGATGCTTAGTCACCAATGAGTCAGTCACTAGTATGACCTATCTCAACTGTAAACCCTTTTCCTTGATTTTTGGAATTATTTGACTTTATTTTATATTGCTATTAGCATTGTTAACAACACTGTTAACAAGTGCTTGTGAAGCCATTGATGTGTAAATGCATTTCACAAAATATTACTGTGAACATCACATTTTCCTGGCTGCATTGGGTTAATAGTCTTTCTGGTAACATCCATATTTTAAAGTTCCTTTAAGGAGGGAAATGGTGGTTGCCATTTAAATATAATATAATGAAAGTGGCAATTTTGATATCAGTAATGATTTTAAGAAATAGTTACATGTAAGCTCAAACAGTTAGCAAGTCATGAGGAAGTGATATGTATAAGTAAGGGAACAGCATATATTCAGGAATAATTAGATGGTAATCAAAGACTTCACCATGAATTTCTTTTATGAATTTTATTTGCACAATGATGGCATTTTAGGACTTTTTATGCTGTTAATAATGATGTAATTATTGTTGACATTATAATTCTTATAATGGTATTAATACAAATAGCAATAAAGAATAAAAAAAATAATATTGCCAAAAATCAAGGAAAAGTGTGAACAGGTAAGCTAGGTAGGTTTAGTATTTGACTCCTTGTTAAAGAAGCACTTGTGGAACCACCCAGGTGCAAAGGCAATCAGGAAAAAAAAAGACAGTGGGCCTGGCATGTATTCTTGCCATCCTAGCACGACTTTGTACATTGGCCTTTCCTCTTTTGTGGTACAGGAGATGACAGAGGATCTTTCAAGTCCATAATGCATTGTACAGGTATCCCTTGTTATTGGTAAAATTACAATGGTTATCATTATTCGGAATTTTCAGTAAGTGCATTGTTAGCTACATGTGCACTATTGGTTAGTAAAATTGATAACATAAAATGACTGAGGAAATGACTGAAACGTGAGAGAGCGCGAACTATTCTTTATATACATTCATATATTTTACATAAACTGAATGTTATTTGGAATACTGGTATTTTATGATAGAGATTTAACCCAATTTGTTTTGATTACATACTGATGGATTTCCTAGAAAACTCGTTATCTCTGCATATCACAGTTTGTCATGATGATATTGTCACATTCATAAAAAAGTCAGTCTGTGGAGACCATCCCCCAAATGATAGGACAATGTGGTCATTATGGCAGCTCCTCTTCTTCTTCTTCATGAACAAAAAAATTCTTTGTAGTAGGGATATGTCATTTGCCAGTTGATGTTTTATTTTATGTTCATCCAGACCAAAATAATTAAAATCCTAACAAACATATTTTTTGGTCATGTTTATTAATTACTAAATATATATATAAATAAATATTCAGAAATAAATACAGTTTAGATTAAAGTATTCATTGCTATATATTGATCTAGATATTTTTCATTACAAACACACCCTGCAGTTTGTGTATACAATTATGGCATGATTGTATTGTAATTGTGGCTACAAAGCTCAGTATTAGATAGTGGAAAAACTATCTGTGGACCTGTAATTTAAATCATATAATCTTTAGTTGTTAAACTTCATAGATTTGTAAAGAGACTATAAATAAAAAAAGTTTATTTATATTTGTCTGTATTTGGAGTTAAATTTAAAAAGAAAATGTTTTCTGTAAAAGGAGGTCTTTTTATTTTAAGAAATAAGGATGTTTATGTAAAAGAAGGAAGTGTCTACAGCTCACCAACATGGGCATTTGCATTGTAATATCACTGAAATACCAACTTTAGGTAAAGGAAAAGAACATGGGTGAGCATCCTTTAATTAGTGTTGTTTTTCGTAAATTTTACATTAATCTTATTTTTGAATTAAATAAATGTTATACTGTAATATTTTCAGTCTAATAAAAGATTAAAAGAATTTCTTGATTGTTATATTTTTATAACACCACAGAAACTTTTCTCTAGCAATTTTTCTCTTGTAACTAGGGAAAATCTCAGGGTCATTGCATAGTGGCAGTGGTTATCCCAGAAGTATAATCTAGGAATGCCTGTAGGAATCATAATGCATATCTGAAGAGGCATAACTGCAGCATCTGGTAAATTTATGAATACATTAATTTTGATATATATGTAAAATAATCATGATAGATATCTGAAGAGGTGAGACAAAATTTGATATCCCCAATCAGTTGCTCATTGTTGTCGTGGGAGGGGCTTAGGAGTGACATTAGATGCCAAAGGTTATACAGTTATAGGATAGGGAAAAGGGTAAAGGGGCGCAAATGCAGTAAATCAGAGATTAGTAAAGGGTTAAGGGCATAGGGCAATTGGATAAAATAGTGTGTTGCAGGGGAAGCTATACGAACCTTGTGTATGGAAAATGGCAAAAGAGCTATTATGAAATAATCAGTAGGTAAAACAGTTAGAGATGGCTGTTGGAGAAGTATTAGGAGAAGAATCTGGGGTATGAGGTAAGGGGACTAGGAAAGGTGGTGAAGTATCTGGAAAAGTGCAAGGAGGGGAGGGATCTGAAGATGTTTGGATTTTGGCCACCCTGCCAAACACTGTTGCTCCACAGCCTGTTGCCCTTGATGTGCCCAACCTGGTCATGACCATAGGCTATTTGATGAAGGGGTGAGCCTTAATGCCCCTACTAAGGGTAAACCATCATTATTGGCCATGTTGAGCCTGAAATAAGTGGGGGAAAAGAAAGTCTACCCCTCAGGGTCCCCATAAAGGGTAAGAGCTTGGTGATTAATCAAGGGAATACCATGCCTATGGCTCCTGGAGGCCATGCATTACTGATATAAAATCCGCCTTTCATCCTTTTAGCACTGCTCTCACATCTTAGGAACCGGACAGGAGACGAAGAAGAGATAGAAAAGGAAAGGAGAAGAAAAACACATGCAAAATTAGATGAGGCAAGGGATGAGGTCCAAAGGTAGGGGTAATCTCCTACCTTGGGCCTCATTTTCCGTCTCCTAAGCCCCCACATCAGCAATGGCAATAGATTTTTTTTTTGAGTGAGTGAGTGAGTTTGGTCACAATGGGCAGAGGAGCTAAGTTTTAACATACAGATTGATTATCTATTAATATATATTGTCTGTATGTTCCAAAATCACTGATGTAAAAATAAATAAAATAATAAGTTCAGCCTTATTTACCAAAGTTTTATCAAGAAGGTAGCCCATGGAGCTAAAGTAATCAGTAAATTGTTGAAGATTGCAAAGTCTAAAGTCAAGAAATACAGAGGGGGGCTGGAGACAACATCCCAAAAACCTAGGACAAGGCATCCTAGAAAAACTGCTCGAAGGGCTGAAGGCAGCCCATGGATTTGCTAAATGTAGTCAATTCCAGTCATACATGGTGTGATTTGGGGAGGCAGAAAGGATGAAGACAAATATGTTTGAAGGGCTTAGAATATGGTGAGGCATACCTTAACCACTTGTCCCAGAGTGGCATGTACATACATGCCTTGGCTGTTGTGGACCGAAAAACTGATGGCATCATATTATGACCATTCCCACTGGCTTATTGGAAAAAATTATAGCAAAATAAAATCTTTAAGGTGCCAAATATCGCACGCAAACTACCAAACAAGCTGGGCACAAATGGGAAACTGCCAATGCGCGCCAAAAATCCTGTTATCACGTCCACTTACCAAACTTACCCAGCAGTATTGAGTTAAGAGTCAAATACACAAACAACAAGATCTTTGAAGGAAAGCAAACCTGAAGTGTTAGAGGATCCTTCCATGCATACTATGTCTGTTGTGTGTAGAAATTTATGTTGCACCAGCTTTACACCAAGGAAGAAACCTCTTCTATCAGAGACACAGATAGATTGCTGGGATGCTTTTTGGATGAAATATCTTGCTTGGAGTGAGGAGGACTGGCTCTATGTGCTATGGTCAGATCAGGCTACATTTGACGTTACGTGCAACCATGGAGAGCAAGCATACTGGCAAAAAGACTAACCTTCTTATCCCCTACTACAGCATACAGAAAAACACCTAGACTCACTTCTTGCCTAAGAAAACGTGTTCTTCCAAAGAATGTTAAAGTTAACCAACATGGAGCTGCTGTGTGACCATCTGCCCCATTCTTTCTAACCCACCAAGGATAGTGTCCTCCAGTATGATGGTGCCAGTGCCCACACAGCCACATATGTGACCCAGTGGCTCCAGGACCACATGCTCCACTATAAAGGATTGACAGGGCAATAGCCCTAACCTCAATGTATTTACTAGTGAGCAAGGTGGGAAAGCAGGGGCCGCAGGTGTATATATATATAAATATATATATATATATATATATTATATATATATATATATATATATATATATGTATATATCTACCTATATATATCTTTATATCTATATCAATCTATCTATATACTTGATAGTTAACACAAACTTAAAGGAAAATATATATATATATATATATATATATATATATATATATATATATATATATATATATATATATATATATATATATATACTTGAAAAGAAATATGTACTACATATTGCACCTAAAACAAAAATAATTGGTGATTCACATTTCATTGATTTTATCCAGTGTAACTTCTGAAGAGGTGTAATAATAACCTTGTGTGAATTAAACAGGGTTATACAATATGTATTGTACAGTAATCATAAATAAAACACTAGTAAGCTAAACGCTTTTACAAATTTATTTTCATTGAACATTACATAGCTGACAATAAATTAGTAGAAAGTGTGATTTAGTTTCTTTAATTTTGTATCATATCACAAAATGCATGCATGCATACTGGGAACACTAAATATTTCAAATACAGATGTTATAAGTATTTCAGTAACAAATAAAATATTGAAATGTATATGAACTGCTTGCTTACTTCAGTTACATTATTGTTCACGGTATATAAATGTTTACTTAAATTCTAATAATGCTCATTCGCTGTAATACATTCAGACCAATGTAATGACTTGGTAATCATAAGGAAAAATCTTTGAAGCAAAACAAAGTCTACCCTTTTATAACAGCAATTGGACGTAACTTAATACATTTCTTACTAATACCAGCTGCATGACAGGTATCAACAACATCCGTTACATTTTTATATGATTCCGGTGCCTCTTCCATCACCAATTTGGGTGAAGCTACTCTAATACTTATACCTTGCTGCTCAAGCCTATTAAGGACATCTGTGTAGTCCAAATTCCTCCGAGATTTGGCACGAGAAAGGGCACGTCCCTGCAAAGCATATAGAGAGGCAATTAATAAATGCTATGATCAAGAAAGATGGTAAGTACTAAAATAGATGGGATATTAACCCCTATGATCCAGATGATGTGACCATCATGTCATGAAAAAAATTGGGCTTGAGGGGTAGGTGATGTGAACATGTTGTCATAAGTGTGCACTGAGTTATGTACTACCTATTGAGATGAGTCTTTGCAAGGAAAACTGTCTATTACCATCTGGATAAAGCAAATCAAATGACAAATATAGACATTGGAAAATGGCAAAAAAGTTCAAGCATTTAAATAGAAAAAGAAAAAACACTGCAAAGGGGAGGCATGGAGTCTTGTCATCGCATGTGTATACCCAGCCTACAAGCTGCACACACCTGTCAGAGTGGCCTCAAGCAAGCCTAATGCCCATATTATGGGCCATGTGATGCCAGTGAAGCATCCAGATCCAATGGGTTAATATGGATACAATATATGTACTATAGTGGAGTTCTGTATAATAACAATATGAATTCCAGGCTTTGGTTTGGTTTACATATTATTACTGGTATCATTATTAAATTATGGTAACATATTGTTATATATTTACATGTGTATGTGTGGGTGTGCATGTTTGTGACTGAGTATGTGTGTCCATACCCCAAAATCCATGCCTGTTGTTGTCATGGGGCGGCTTAGGAGATGGGGACTGGGGCCCAATGTGGGGCAATGTTAGCCCTCGCCTCAACTAATTTTGAATGGTCTTTTCTTCTCCACCTTTCGTTTCCTTCTCTTCATCCCCTTCATCTGTCCACATCCTAAAGTGTGACAGCCGTGGTGAAGGATGAAAGGCTGGCTTTGTGTCAGTCCTGAACAGCCTTCTT
>NW_020869435.1:750443-760443 GCF_003789085.1 Penaeus vannamei | reverse complement strand
GTTGCCCGTGGCGGCGGCATGTGGGAAGTTTCCCAAACTCGCCTGCATGCCGATTTTGAAGCTGCCGGAATATATTATTTTCGGCTTGAAAATGTGTTGTCGCTAGCGGGTTAATACAAGTGGCCTGAGACAAGCAATAACTGCTTTTATGCATAAGTCGTGTTACCGAGATTAGCGTATACCAGTGGTTCCTAACCCCATGGTCACGACCCAAATGAGGGTCACTAAGGTTTTTCTCAGGATCTTAATGTTTTCTAGCATCTACAAGTGCAAAGATGTCCATGTAGGTGTACATGTAAAATTGCGTACATCTGTGTATACATATGTGCATTTATATAAAAACATGTGCATACATATCTTGTGTATGTAAATATGTGTACATGTATGTGTAAATATGTACATGTATTATGTAAATATGTACATGTATATATGTAAATGTGTACATGTATGTGTCTATATGTGTACATGTACAAATGTATGTAGAAGCATGCACATGTGTATATGCGTGCAGGGATAACAAGAAGCGGTAACAAGTGGTTCATAGTTACCGATAACCTTGAATCATTTTTTTATTTGTTAGAAATAACCACTTAGAAAAACATTGATATTTTGAAATATAAACACCACTGTCTGTTTCCCATCGACAATTTTTTTTTTATGTAATACGATAAACTGGTTAATTACAGCCTATATCATAAGAGTTTATAGAGGTATTTGATATTTCATGCGGGATTTTTAGCCTTTATATACTTCGGTTATTTATATTTAGTATAAAGTAACTACATTATTACTATTATGTGTTTTCTTAATTGCTTCAGCTCTAATTAATACAAACAATATAAAATCTTTAAAATGCAACTGGGTGGTGAAAGCATGAAAAATCTTGCCATGTGGCCTTGGGACCATGTGATCGAATGAAGTATCCTAAACTCACCAATGCACATGCATTATTGTCAAACCTAAAGTTATATATATGATGTTTACATCAAAATTCGAATATCTACCACATTTATAATGAAAAAACATGAAAAACTGTTCGATGATTTTTAGATTTTCTTTATTTTTTTCATCATACATCCCTCAAATTGGTAGGAATTTATAACGCATCACTTTCATCCTCCAGTGACTTATTTCAGTAGGTAATGTCAAAATACAATGCTTCATTTTTGTTCTAGCACGGGATAAATACATACATGTGAAAATTGCTGAAGCTGCGAGTGACTGCATGGGATTCATGGACCCAGTCAGAGCCAAGTTTTTCTTTGCGGGGATTTATATTCACAAGGGTAATTCTACATTCCTATACAAGTTTGAAAACAGGTATAACTCACTTTCGACTAACCCAAACTCCAAGAACCAACTACCCCCACCAAACTTTGGGACAGTCCCAAAATTAAAATTTCTGAAATGTTTATTTTCTTTTATGATGCACATAAAAATTAACATAAATTTCTCTATAACTCCCTCTTCAGTTACTCCAATATATAGAAAAAGAATCATACAAGATTCTTGCTATGCTTCCTTTCTTCTCCAAAAAGAGAAAATATATAATATATCCAACAGCACATAAAAAGAATGATGAATGGGATACATACACAACCATCCTTTTCTGTCACTAGCCAGTATTTTCACTATTCCTTACAAATACTCAATCACAAATGCAGGTAATTTCACAAAAGCAATTAAACAATTACCTGTCGGCTGAGGAACGTCATGGATGAACGATTAACCCAGGCAAAATTAGCTGCTGCTGCCATTGACTTGAGGTAGTCCTGGCCTTCAGGGGAATTGATCCTGGCACATGCTAACTGTCGATCATTTGTGTCAATGCCATCTCTCTTCATGGCCTTTTCCATGGCAACAAGGGCATCTGTAAATATGAAATTACATTTAGAGATACACCACAAATAATGCAGATGCATTATATACATAAATGTTGGTATGTAAACAAAATACACCTACAATCACTAAAGAACTGATGCAAACAGATTTATACAGCTACTTTAGATTATACAAGTCATACAGTTAATACAACACAAATATACAGTATGTTACTGAACAATTCGAAATCACAAAGTAATAATACTCCTTTTCTTAGAACTATGCTCATAAAAATACCAAAGTCTTCAAATAGTATATAAAGCAACCTGTAGCTACTTGATGGCCAAATCCCCTGGAGCCCGAGTGAATCATGACACAAACTTGGCCTTTCTCCTCGATTCCCATCTTGCTGGCCGCCCACTTGTCGTATATTTCATCCACAACCTGGATCTCTGCATAATGGTTGCCAGCACCCAGAGTACCTAGCTGTTGTGTGTACAGAAACCAATATCAGATAATTATCATTATTTATCATTGTACCTAATAATTTTATTTCCATTAAAATCACATAAATTGTTCCTATCATTATGAGGTAATCACATTTATCAAATTGACTACAATCCTTTGATTCCAAAATGGAGAAGGAAATCTCATGCCTTCTCTGTACCTGTGGCAGCCCCCTTTTCTTAGCTCGCATTGAAACTTTGGCAGGATCAGCCTGTGCCATTCGCCCATACTCTTCACAGTGTTCCTTATCTTCAGCCCATATATAGCCTGGAACAAATTTATGGCAAGAGTCAATTAGTAAGTCTACCTGACATCACTGAATTTCCCTTTTGAGGAAAAATTACTTACAAATATCATAACTACTAATGTCATTAATGACATCAACATTATAAAGTTATTACCCAATTGGATCTGGGTGTCTCACAGCTATCATGTGGCCCAAAATACTGGCATCAGGCTTATGTGAGCGGTTGTTTTGACAGGTGCGTGGCTTGTAGGCCAGGCACAAATGAATACTCATGTGGGGTGACAGGAGACTATGCCTCCCCTCTGCAATGTTATTTTCTCTTTTAATGCCTATACATTTTTTTTTTTTTTTTCTTTTCAATGTTGATTTTTATCATTTGGTTTGCTTCATCTAGATGGTAACAGACTTGCACAGTTCCAATCTCATCTCCCTAGGTAGTCCATAATATTTTGTCAAAAAAAGGTCTCTGTACTGCTGCTTTTTTAGTTACTGAAAATATTTTTTTATGTCTTATGGGGGGGGGATAATAATAATAATAAATAAAGATGGGAAATGTTGGGCCTAAAAATTGATCGATACCTGAAAATTGGCCTGATTCCTCAATCTAAAAGGAAAAGAAAAGAAGAAAAAAAAATTAACAATAGTAATCATAATAATAATATAGAAAAGGAGACTTCTGACAATACAGTACAATATCAGAAGGAAGAAGGAAGAGAAGAAAAAAAATATAGAGAACTGACTGTAAAGAATCCTGTTAAGCTTTTCCACTATACCTGACATCACTGATCATACAGACAAAACCAAAGAAGTTTGAAAGTTGCATGAATTGTCAAGGAATGTTTTCTCTGTTATGAAGAACTACACAAGGAGATAAAGCAAACAAACCACCCTGGATAGATTTATCTTTGCAAAGCGGCATTAAGGGACATGGGATATTCCTACTCCTTCAGTTTGCTATCTCACAAAAGCCATCTGTGCTCTTCCTCCTTGGTGTATCTGTCTTGTATTATTGTATATCATAATTTGATAAATAATAACTTATAAAATCATTTTCTTGGTAGTAACTGTCTTTTCTGTAATTTTATGTTATGGTATGGATCCAGGAATGGAACTACCAATATTTCTCATTTGTTAAGCTGTATAAAAAGGGTAATAGACTGTTTTTGTTGAGCAGACTCCATATCATCTCTTCTGTGCAATTACAATAATAATATGTAAATAATGTGATACTTGTGTTATTTTTTCATATGTTTGTAATATTCCATTATGTGTAACATATCCAGCACCATGCAACAAGGAATAGCTTCCTGTGCATGGAAATATGTCATCAATGAAGTCAGTGCTCTTCTAGGCATGGCTCACATATGGTACATTCCACCTTTGTTTATCAGTAGAAATAAGAGAAATAATGAGTCTAATCCTATGGGGTTATGGAGTCTAATCTCCCCTCTAAGACAGACCTGGGCAAATACGGCCCGCGGGCACATCCGGCCCTTTGTGTGTCCCTGTCCGGCCCTCGCGGGCCTAAATATATAATTTATCAAATATATAATTTATTAAATATAAAATTTATTAAATGTTTATACCTATTAAATATATAATTTACTAAATATATAATTTAGTGCATTTTACAATGGAAGAAAGTTGAGCAGAATTAAGTTCAAGTTATTGTTGGTGTGGCCCTCTGACACAATTCAGGTTTCTCATGTAGCCCCTTGTAAACATTAATTGCCCACCCCTGCTCTAAGACTTTTATTCACCCATGGTGAGACATCTCTGTCACCCATAACTTGGCAACAATATCACAGGATATCCTTTCTGTAAGCCTGGCCCTCAGCCAAATTTTTCCATAGGAACACAATCCTGTCACCTACCACTTAGCCAATTTTTTTTATGAAGTAACATCCATGTCATTCAGATAAAATGCATTAATAACAATAAAAATAATAATTATAGAAAACAATCAACTCTACAAAAACGAAGAGTCCACACAATCTATTCATACCTTCTCTTAGTGACCAGTCCATGCCCATCTCTAGGGCTTCCTCCAAGTCTCGTGCCGTCATGGGGATGATACCCTTTGAACCAACACCCACAGGAATGTGATCAAACATTGATTGGGCCAGCTGTTCCTGTTGTCATACAAAAAGTTACATTCAATACCATAATGGAGAAAGTGTGGGTCATTCTAATGACAAAAGTACTTTTTTATAAGTGAAAGAGAAATCTGTTTTTTTTTTTTAGATATTCCATTTTTCTCTTAGAAACAATGATTTTATATATCTTATTAAAACTTTTTTTTAAGTATTCTATAACCAATTTAAAGAGTTCCCTGTGCATCAAACTTCTAGAAGCAAAACAAGATTATAAACTTGTGTAATGAAGTAGTTTAGTCACCAACAGTACATTTTTACTTTTTGGGCGACTACCTTTAACGTTTAAAAATAAAGAATGCATAGAATTATATTATTCTATGTTGAATGAACTAAGCTAAAAACAAAAATTTACTACAGCAATATACTGATACAATTTTTTCTCAAACATCAGATATCAGAATTTTACCAAGATTGGTATCATTCTGGTTTCAGACATACATATAGCAAAGGTAATAGTACAATCAGGCAGTGAAGATGGCTTGCTCAACCAAGTCTTTTGTCAAAAGTATAGGGAAGTGATAATTAACTATGGGCATACAAAGGAATTTGCTATTCAAACATGTAATTTTCACCTAAACATCTGATAGACTTTTCTAACAGATGAAATGCACAGGTATACTTGTTTATTATAACACATTCATTTCATATTCTGAACTGGATCCAAGGTTTTCTATTACCGTTTCTAATCCAAATGTTATCCCTAGAGTGAGCAAAACTATGTGGTTTCATGTTATCAATTCAAAATAATGATACTGCTGACATAATTTCTGATAAAAAAAAACATATAGCTTCATTATAATTGACAGTGTTTTTTAAGAAAATCATAAAACACAAGTGTTAAGAAGGAAATATGAGAGAAAAAAAAAAAACCCTGGATGAGTTACCAGTTACTCTTTATTATCAACTCTTTAGATCCAAATGTTTCATGGCAATCACATGGCCTAGAATACGGTCATTAGGCTTCTGTGAGCGGCTGCTCTGACAGATGTGTGGCTTATAGGCTGAGCACAAATGAACACTCATATGTGGTGACAAGACTCTATGGCTCTACTTTCCAACATTATTTTCTCTTTTCATTCATAAGCGTTTTTAACTTTTTGCCATTTTCCTATATCCATATTTGTCATATGATTTGCTTCATCCAGATGGTAATAAGACTATTTTCCTTGCACAGACTCTATATCATCTTTTTAGGTAGTTCATAACTCCATTTTCTATTTTTTTGTAACATTAAATTGTCTGTACTACAGCAAAGGTCGCTGGTAAGACAGCCAGGAATAGGGTGCTGAGCATGGAAATGGCATCCTTTCTGGAGCTAGTGCTCTTCCAGTAATGGCCTCACAGACACTACATTCCACATTCATTTATCATTGGGAATAATGCAAGAGCCCCTTTCTAAATCTTAAATGAGTCTAATCACCCTCCGAGAGTTTTGTGCATTCGTGTTGTTTTTCCTATCACCCTATCCCTCAGCCAAAACACTCATGATGGCAAGTTCACATCACCCTAGCTCACAGCCAAATTTTCCCAAGACAAGCATGCTCACATCATCTGCATATATATATGCATATATATATATGCATATATATATGCATATATATATGCATATATTATGTGTGTGTGTGTGTGTATATATATATATATATATATATATATATATATATATATATATATATATATATATATATATATATGTATATATATATATATATATATATATATATATATATATATATATATATATATATATATTATATATATATATATATATATATTATACATACACACAAATTAAACTGGACCTATTCCTTCTAATGATCATGCCCACCATGTGAAATATTTCTAGCCTCTCCTGGTGATTTAAAGTCTATTTTGATTAAAAAACACAAACACACACACACACACACACTGCACATTCTAGTTTGTGCATTGTTGGGAGTGTTTTACCATTCATAGTTAATTTTTAAACTTTTCTCTTTTGTAATCTTTAAAAAACAATGTAAGAAAAATGTTTCTTTATAGAATACATGAATCTACCAATATCATGCACTAATTACCTTGCAATATATGCAAGTCCATGTCTGAGACTGAAAATTTACTGTCAAATTATCCAGCTGATGAAAATTCAATATCTAAAGTACATAAAGGTTTATCAGGCCTCTGAGCCTTCTGACGTTACCTTTCTGTTATATAACAAAAAAATCATACAACTTTCTATTTAATCACATACCTTGATAGGCTTAACATCATTTTCCATCAAGTTGGTACGAAGAAGACGAACTCCACAGTTTATGTCAAATCCTACTCCTCCAGGAGACACTACAGCTTTCGGGTTATCCATATCAAAAGCTGCCATATTACCTGTGAAAGATATGCCAACACAATATACACATACACTTATTTCAAGGAATAATCTACTGTACCTTTCCAAAAGTTAATCTTTTTAAGACTGAAAATAAGTATTCATTGCATTGTTTAACTTTGGTAATTATATCCTCTTTAAGATCCAGTTTTATTGGAAAAATCTAGGGACATCCTCCTAAAGAAAAGTTTAATTTATTACATGCTTATGACAAGTCACAGTACTCATCTCTACATTGTATTTCTGTACATGATACTCAAGTATAAATAATAAGGATGTTTACCTCACAGCTTCAGGCATTTAATATTACCAATATTAGCCAAATTTGGAAGAAGAAGAAGAAGAAGAAGAAGAAGAAGAAGAAGAAGAAGAAAGAAGAGTAGATGAAGAAGAAGAAAGTATTATACTTTTTATGTTGATACTTTACTCTTCCTCTAACTTGGCTATAATAATTCTATCAGACTTACCAATTGCAAATCCATAGCCAGAGTGGACATCAGGTAGGCCAACCGACCTCCCGACAATACCAGGTAAAGCTGCAACATTTGCAATTTGCTTCATAGCTGGCAAAAAGCCTCCACCATGCCAGGACGACAAGCATTTCGTAGCTCATCAAACATGAGTTTCTCTAGGTGATCGTTCACATAAAAGATTCCATCCACCTTAGAAGAAATCAAAGAGATTATAGTAGTAATGATGCTGAATTCAGGCAAATATATAATACAAAACAATAAATAAACCATCAATACTAGATAGAGCAGAAAATAAAATAATAATAACAATACTGTTCATGGTTGGGATTTCTTTTTTCTCTTAGGTGGATGGGTAGGTGGATGGGCAATGGGTAAGTGAATGTAATAACATTAATAATAAAGTTGGAAATTATTTCAAAATATGATAATAAAATCATTATCAGCTATATTTATAACAACATAAAAAAGCATAAATAACAAAAAATTTAATAATAATAACATACTGGTTGAACAAAGTGCATTATCATCAACATCAACAACAATGACAATGATCAAAACTCACATTCATGTTGGGCTGGAACCCCTTCTTGATTCGCCAGCAGTTTGGCATGATGCGCTCAAGGAACTTGAGCTCATCATTGTATTGTCGAACAACCATCTTTCTCCAAGCAGTAATTCTGTAAAGAAACATATTGCAATCACTATGTGGAAGGTAATCAACATTTTTTCCATTCCTCCTGATATAGAAAAGACTATCATAATTATGAGAAGGGATAAATAATACTAATAAATATAATAATAATAATAATAATAATAATAATAATAAAAATATATAATATATAATCATCATAAAAATAATACTAATAAAAATAACATTAATAATCCTTCGGAAGCAAACTCATACAGATCTATTAACAAGATATTCAAACACACAATTGGAAAGAGATTAACATGATGGTTAAAATATAACAAGTTAGATAAAGATTTAATAGGATTTAGACTGAAGAGAAACATCAACAATGCACTACACACATTAAATAACTATACAAATAAAGCAGCCAAAGATTTTTTTTTTTAATGAAAGCATGTATTGATTTAGAAATAGCTTATGAGACAGTAAATCACGACACATTACTAATAAAAATTCAAAATTGGGTATTGCAGGAAAACCTCTAAATTGGTTAAAGATCATTCCAAATGAAAATTGGAAACCAAAGAACAGGAAAAGATAAAATATAGGTTCATCTATAAATCCAATACTATTCAACATATTTTTAAAGGATCTATAATTTTCTGGTGGCGATGATAAAATAATATACGCAGATAACATAACCTTAGTAACAAGTAATAAAAACTTTTTAGAGGCTCCAATAAAATAGAAAAACTAAGAGAATGGGCTAATAATTGGTATTTGAAAATAAATTTTCTAAAAAGCAATTAAATGTGTTTTCCAAATAAAAAGGCCAATCAATTGCCAAGAATAACAACAGATTAAACAGAAATTAAATATACTGAGTCATAAAATCTTAGGCTTAACATTAGATGCCCTAGACTAAAATGGAAAATCATAGAAAACTTAAACATAGAAATATTAAGTAGAATAAACATAATAAAAAACAGCCGAGAGAAAAAAAATAATAAATAAATAAAAATCAAATTAAATTTGATAAGATTATGTTAGAGTGGCAACTCCACAACAGTCTTTCTATGGAGTTTCAGATAAAAATTCACAAAAATAAAGCTATTAGACACATCCCTCTGACACCCCCCCCCCACCACCACCTGTAAATGTAAGTCCAGCAAGTGATAAATGAAGTCACTTTAAGCAATAATAAGTCAGAAATAAAGAATATTGTATTCTTTTGATTTATACTACTACAAAAGCATATTTCTAACAATGTGAGTGTGTGTGCTTGTGGCGCTGAAAAGCCAGCCAAAACACTGTGGCGTGATTGGCTGGCCACAAGGTGGAACGAGAATAAGGTGCCGTGTTTGGTTCCCGAAGGGGGTGACTAACTGGCAGGCAGTGCAGAGGGGATCTGGAAGAGCAAGCAAGTTCTGTGACTGAGCTGTGACCTCAATTGAGCTGCTCTCTCTAAGGAAGAAATGGAAAGATGGAATAATGTGATAACGGTGTGCGTGTGCATAGTGACCTCCTTTCCCCAATGAGTGATATGTACCTGTAAATAAATTTTGTAGACCGCCAATAAACTGTGTATTGCTACCTGCCTGTCCTTTCATCCCCGCTAATGTCATTTAGTGCCCTGTGTGTGAAAACACTCGTTAGCGGTTGCTCACTGAATCCAGTAGGATAGGCAGTAAAGGAGTGCAGCTTCCTGACATAGAGGGCAAGTTGTATGAGGCACCTAGCACTTGGGAACCTGTCTGTGTGCCTACTACATGGGAGAGTGCCCCTTTAATGGGCGTCATGAGA
>NW_020869435.1:740443-742943 GCF_003789085.1 Penaeus vannamei | reverse complement strand
AATATCCATATATGTGAACACAAATGCAGTAAAGTACATACAAAGATGAAAAGGTAAACAACTACAATAAGAAATTAAATTAAATTGCAACATTTTGAACTTGTCAAGAATTCCTCCCTGGGCATCTGATGAAGAACTCACGATGAGCTTGAAACATTATGATTTAATTTAATATCTTATTGTAGCTGTTTTCCTTTTCATCCATATATATATAGTAGATGCCTTTCACACGCAGTTTCATGAACAAAAGTCTGATAAACAAATTGATTGCAAATTCCTTACTGTGTAATATTATACTGAAGATAGCCGTAATGATAATGGTAATATTTGTTATAATAACTAATGACAAAATTACATTAATGATAATGATAATGATAATGGCAATAATGAGAAAAAATGAAGATAGTGATGATAATAATAATAATATGATAACAATACTAATAAAGATAAAGACAATAATAATGATAACAACAACAATGATCATAATAATAATGATCAAAATAATAACTATGGTTATAACAATGATAGTGACAAAAGTAATAAATGTAATAATCAAAATGATAACAATAACAATGATGATAATAACAATGATACTGATAAATAAAAGTAATAATAGCAATAAGAAATAACAATATTGATAATATCAGTGATAAAAGTATCAATGATAATGATAATGATGGTGATTATAATAATAATAGTAATAATGACATCAATGAAAATGTAAATGATAAGAATAACAATAACAAAATTGATAATGATTAAAATAATAATAATAATAATGGTCATAATGATAACATTGGCAATGATAAGGTTAATGATAAGAATCACGATAATAATGATAATGAAAATCATGATAATAATAATAAAAATTTTGATAATGATAACAAAAATAATAATAATAATGAAGACAATAGTACCAAAGAAATGTCTAAAATATTATGGCAGAAGTAAAAATAACAATTTCAATAATGATAATGATAAATAAATAATGATGACAATAACCATAATCATCATCAAGATAACAATATCAACAAAAAACAACAACAAAATGATAACAAAAATAATAATTATAACAACAGTAATAATGATTATAACAACAGTAATGATAATAATATAACAACAGTAATAATAATATGAAGAAAAACAATAATAATAATGAACAATTAATAGTAATGATATTATTAAACAACAAAAGAGACAACAATAGTAATAATGGCAGTAACAATAATAGTGATAATAATGATAATACAGTCATACCAATAATAATGATGATAACAATGATGATGACAATAACAATGACAAATGTTAATCATAAAAAAACAATGATAATGAAAACAATAATGATAACAATAATGATAAAGATATTCATAATAACAATAATGATAATAATAATAAGGATGATAACAACAATGATGATAATTATAATGACAAGAATGATAATAAGAAAAATTATAATAATAACAATAACAATGATAACAATGCTGTTAATAATACTGATAATACTACTAATAATAACAAGGTCAACAATAATAGTAAAATAACAATAAAACGATAAAAGCAATACTAACACTTAAAATAATCATAATGGCAATGATATTCCTGATAACGATAATGGTGATACAATACTGAAAATAATAATGATGACTATAATATTGATGAGAATAAAGATTATAATAACTAATGCTTAAATAAATGTCCGAGACAACAAAATCATATACCACTAATAAAGATAATAGTTATAAAAATCATGATGGCAATGACAATAATGATTATGATACATATTGATAGTAATGATGATAACAATAAGGATAGTGATACATATCATCAATAAATGTAATAACAATGATAATGAAGATAACAAAAATGATCATAATGATTATAAAAATGATAAAAGAAATAATAGAAATCATGGAAATGATAACTTTGGTGATAAAAAATAATAATACTTATAATGTGATAATGAAATAGAAGTTAAAATGGGGAACAGTAATGATAATAATAAAAATAGGCATGATAAATATTGTAATATGATGATAAAAATATCAATGATAACAATGATAACAAAAATCATTCATATATGTATATATACATACAAACATATATATATCGATATATATATATATATATATATATATATATATATATATTATATATATATATATATATATATATATATATATAAAAGAGAGGGAGACATGACACACACACACACGCACACACACATGCACACTCACACACTCACACACACACACACACCACACACACCACACCACACACACACACACAAACACACACACACACATATATATATATATATATGTATATATATATATATATGTATGTATATATACATATATATTAATTATAATATATATATGTATCTATATATATCTATATATATCTATACTATATCTATATCTATATATATATATGTGTATGCATATATGCATATATATACATTTATAAATATATATATATATATATATATATATATATATAT
>NW_020869435.1:695335-740343 GCF_003789085.1 Penaeus vannamei | reverse complement strand
AAAGGAATAAGTTACAGAGTAATATTTCCTATATTATAAGATGGGGAAATATGGGGCTTATAACTAAGTTCTGCATCACAGATTAGAAGTTGAGTTGGTGATTTCTAAATTGGAGAAATAGTATGATTTTTTAATAACAAAATCTAATAAACAGTGAAAGGGATTTATTTTATAGGTGCAAAGTTTGCATTTCATAGTTTTTATGACTTTGGTTGAATATTAAGTAGGCAGGCTGATTGTGACTTTAACTTTTTATAGTAGGTAATAGATATTATTTTGATCGGACCTTCAAGAAATATAAGAAAAGAAAGTGAAATTTAGTATGACAGACTTTGGAAAAAGAAAAAAATATAATAGGTATTTTTAAACTGTTAGTAACAGAGTATTGCAGGAAACTTATGTGCAAACATGAATGTTTTGTTGACGATACAATTGTTTCCTAACAGAGCAAGAGACCGTTCACTTCAACTCGCATCATGTGTCAAAAGAAAATTCACAATCTCCACTGAACCAGTTAGACCCAGGTGATGAGAAGGAAGATCTGCCAAAAGCAGACCCAGCTGTATTTAACAGGTAATCTTCCTGTCTTTCACGGCTGTGACAGCAATAAGATACTGCTAACAATTATACAGGTCTCAAGTGTGTTCAGCCAACCTGAAGAAGAAGGTTGTATGCTTTAAGCTTATCAGATTTACAAAAAAGAAAGAAAGAAAGAAAGAAAAAACTTCCCCAATTGATATCCAATGTTAATTCTGGTGATGAATACGTATACAAGGCAAAGGACGACATAGATATTATAAATGTTTAGAATTAGTAAATGGGAAACACCTCTAGATATAATAAAAGTGGTTTTGAGATGTTTGGGGATTTAGATTTAGAAATACCCTTTATATCAGAGATAACAGTGCAGCCCAGTTGTCTACTTTGTATGTCTTTCAGAACAGAAATTTCCACTAGCAAGACATTAAGAATATTTCCCTATTGAATCAGACACAATTGAAATACAAATTGATAAAGTATTGATAGAATATATTGAAGTACACATTATTTGTGATTGTTTGTAAAACTGGGTTATATATTTTTCATGAAAATTACATGAAATTCTTCAGCATATCATAAAAAGCTTGAAGATACCCGTGAATATACAATCCATAATTTTTTCTATGGTAGGTGTCGATGCAGTGCCTTGAATTTCTTCCATTTCCTCTAAAATGATATTTGAGCAGTCACTATGTCAGGTGAATCACTTTTAGACTGGGTGTATGCGAACACTCACATGTGGTGACAAGACTCTGTGCCCCCTCTTTGCAATGTTATTTTCTCTTTTTATGAATAATCGTTTTTAGCTTTTTTTTTCCCATTTTTCCAATGTCCATATTTGTCATTTGATTTGCTTTATCCAGGTGTTAATAGACGTTTTCCTTGCACAGACTCCATATCGTCCCTTTTGGTAATACACAACTCAGTGCAATAGAAATAGAAATATGGAACATTTTGTTATTTGTGGAATTTTTTACATTCTTTTTGTAATATTCATTTTTTGGTAATATAACCTGTGCCACTGGTCATGGATACCAGGAAGAGGATGATCAGCATGGAAATGGCATCCTCCCTGGAGTTGGTGCTCTTCCAAGCATTGCTCATGGACACTGCATTTCATACATGTTTATCTGTGATAATAATGCAAAAGTCTCTTTTTGAATGCCAAATGAGTCTAATCACCCTTCAAAAGGTTTGTGTACTCATGGCGAGTCTTTTCTGTCACCCCAGCCTTCAGCCGAAATGCTCACAACAGGGAAGATAACATTGGCTTGCCTACAGCCAGATTTAGTATTGACAGCAACACCTAACCCTCAAACCTAATTTTTTCATGACATAATGGTCACGTCATTCAGATCAAAGGAGTTAATTTGCCACATATATGTATTTCTTTATTGTTGTGAGTTTCTTTCCTTGTATTGTGTGAATATTTAAATTATTTGGTGGTTCCTGGAATGGAAATAACTCAAGAGATGAGTGCTTAATCATATTATTTAAGACTGCTTTCATCACAGTAGAAAGATGAATTGCAGATGATTCTGTTTGTATAGATATTCATTGACACTTTTTAACTTGTTTCTAGCTTCCTCATAATGTGTTTTGTGCATTTGAAAGAAGCAATTGATAACAATCTATTCATTTTTATTTGTTTACTCTCTTGTGAAAAAGACATTTGGGAATTGATGTACATGTACATTTACTGGTATTTCTTTTTCAATTTTTTTTAAGATTAGGAAGATGATATTAATGTTTCAGCCTCTCATATATTTTACGTCTTTCTTAGGATTGTGACAGTTCTTCGTGATGAGCTGAAGATGGATCTTCTTGGTATAGATGTTGTTATTGAGAGCAGTACTGGCAGATATGGAATTATTGATGTTAATGCATTCCCAAGTAAGTTATATTTATTTATGTTCTGAGCTACAATATGACTTATTCCTTTGTTCATCGGTGCTATTCATATATCAGCTGTGACACCACTTCCTCTTCCATTCCATTCAAATGTGTTATTACTTTGGAATCCCAGTGTGTTCCCTTTCATTCTGTTCATAGCTAATGTCATATGAGGGAAACTTCAAGTAAACCAACTCAATACAGCTTTTTTATGCACACTCACACCCACACAAACAGTCACAGTCACTCCCACACCCACACCCACTCTCACTCTCACTCTCACTCTCACTCTCACTCTCACTCTCACTCTCACTCTCACTCTCACTCTCTCTCTCTCTCTCTCTCTCTCTCTCTCTCTCGCTCTCCTCTCTCTCTCGCTCTCGCTCTCACTCTCACTCTCACTCTCTCTCTCTCTCTCTCTCTCTCTCTCTCTCTCTCTCTCTCTCTCTCTTCTCTCTCTCTCTCTCTCTCTCTCTCTCTCTCTCTCTCTCTCTCTCTCACTCTCTCTCACTCTCCTCTCTCTCTCTCTCTCTCTCTCTCTCTCTCTCTCTCTCTCTCTCTCTCTCTCTCTCTCTCTCTCTCTCTCTCTCTCTCTCTCTCTCTCTCACTCTCACTCTCACTCTCACTCTCACTCTCACTCTCTCTCTCTCTCTCTCTCTCTCTCTCTCTCTCTCTCTCTCTCTCTCTCTCTCTCTCTCTCTCTCTCTCTCTCTCTCACTCACTCACTCACTCACTCACTCACTCACTCACTCACTCACTCACTCACTCACTCTCACTCACTCACTCACACTCACACACACACACACACACACACACACACACACACACACACACACACACACACACACACACACACACACAACACACACACACACACACACACACACACACACACACACACACACACACACACACACACACCACACACACACACCACACACACACACACCACACACACCACACAACACCACACACACACACACACACACACACACACCACACACCAACATATTTTATGTTGATGTAGAAGGTGATAATCTAGTCATTTCAACTCCTTATTTCAGCTCCTTCCTAATTTTTTGTGTGGTTTTTATTAGTTTACGACCTTTTCTCTTCAATTAATAAATTACTTTTGAACATAAATAATAAAATGGTATTCTTACGCGCTAATTAAAATGAATTCGTAAAAAAATACACTTCAAAGTGTTGTTCATTGCTCCGAAGGAAGCTATAATTGAACATACACTTTTCTGTCTTTTGTTAGCAGAGCCCCTTGCATTATCGAGAATCTCATTATGAGTCAGCAATAATGGACGATACCAGTAGTCTCTCAGCTTAAAGTAATTACCTGAAGACAAACAGCTCAGAACGTCAAATAGAGTGTCGTTATCTTTCTCTGGTGCCATCCTACACAGGCCTCGACCAAGTTTGCCCTCTCAGGCGCATTGAAGATGCTATCTTGTATATTTATGGCCTTAAACACCTGATGGCTGTCTTCCCCACCACTGAGAAGGAGATCAGAACAGATTTACTTTTTTTGTGCTCCGTTCCTTCAAATCTTAGACATGTCTTATGGTCAAACTTAAGGTAAAAATGAAAAACACTTAGTTATCATAAAGTTCTCTTTCATGCCCTTTTTAAAAAAGAAAATATAACCGTTTCTCCTTAATATCTTTACTTTTATTATTCCTTTTTTTTTTGTCGATACGGTGTTTTCTTGCTTTTGATTTAACTTTGACATAATGCAATATACTATGGACTAAAGATCATATTACTTCAATAAGTATTTAGTGAATGCCTACATGGGGCTACAGAACAGTGCTTTATACGAGAGGGAATATGGTTGTTATGTATACAGACGTAACACATACAACAATTCGTACTCTCCTTTGATCCATTTGATACATCAGAATTTGGATGCATATTACGCAAGCCACGTGAAGCTTAAAAAACGCGGGCACTGTGATCCCTCATTTTTTGCGAATTTATGCCGATTTTATTCCGTTCTATCCTTTCTCTTTAATTGATAGGATGTCCCTCGTCCTTCTTTCTTATCGGGTCCTCCTTTGGCCTTAACTTTGGTGACTAGCAATTTGCTCTCCCACACTACTACCTCAATGATAGCTTACCACTCTCAAGAATTATAAATCCAAAGTAGAATTTTAGAGCTGATTGAACTAGAAATTGTCAAAAAGACGGAAGATTGAAAAAACATATTTCAATTTTTTATTGCACACTCGTTCATACTATAAATCCAATAGACAAATAAAATTATATAAGATACATTACAAGTCATAGGAAGTATAATACAGGCGATCTAGGATTGTAACCCCTTAAAAGCAAACAGGTGAGTATACCAATTTGTCCTTGCTGTTATGCAAATAAAAATGGATTGTCAAATTATAATGGTGATAATATCTCTAGTCTGTTGGGGTTCAGTGATTTTTTATACTTGTGTGAAGAATAAAGAAGATAAGTGTGATATGCACATGATAGTAGCATTATGAGCGATTGTTATTAAACGTACAAAAAAAAAAACTTTTTTTTATTTTCGTTGTGCTTCTTTTGATGAGTGTGTATGGCTAATGTTGACTCATTTTATTCTATTGTAACTGTTACTTTGTAATGCATAGAGACTGTTGTCTTGAATTTTCAATATTTTGATAACTTGTCTACTTAATCACTACTTTCAATTTAATATTAATATTGGTCCCGCTTAATCAATCCGAAGCCTTGCAAAGTAAAGAATCACTTGGTCTGAATTTGGCTACAATGTAACACAATAATTACAATCAAAATATTTTTCCACTTAACATGAAGAATGAATATGATTCGCAAACAATAACTAATCTTTCAGAAGTTCTTTGTCAAGTATTGTTACTAACGTCAGCTTTTATCAATAATAAATACCACAAAATTATTACCAATGATGGATTGAATAACTTGTTAATAATATGTAACACTCTTTGAAGTACCATACCCATCAATACTAACCAACGTAGCAAATATTAGAAATATCAGTATATGAGATTGTGATAATTGTTGAAATTGTGAATCAATTCACGGCTCTCATTCCTACGGAAAATTTTACAGTAGCCCATCATTTCCACTCACAACCAAATGTAGAGTAATGGCTTATCGCACCAAGATAGGAATAGATGCATTATGATCAATTCAGTCGTCGATGCTTCATATTTTTTTCTTCATGTGTCTCTTCTTCATTTTGATGTCTGGAAACTCGCTCACTGCTATGACTTATGATTATGATTTACTTCTCACAATCTTATAAAATATTAAACCAGTAACCTTCTTAACCACAAGGCAATATACTTGGCCTAAGACTTAACATAAGTTTAATAACACAAGTAGGAAGAATTAGACTAAAGAAAAAGAAAGGACAGAAGGAAAAATAGAAGAAAGTCACTCCAAAATACCAATCAATAAATAGCAAAATAGTATATATTCTGTGATATGGTGTAATATTATCTCCAATGTTCCACAACTCCAATACCTTTTCTATATAGCGTTGATCTGTGACCTTCTTCAGTCCCACACTTGTCAATTTTCAGTCCTATAGATAATATATAGGCGCTATTATAGCAAATATTGGCATCCTGACTCGGCTAACTATTGTGATAAGTTAATAATTACTTTTCTGAGCATGTTGATTTGATTGATAGTGATGTTTGACTTTGAATTCGCTAGGGCTGTAAATGTAGTTTTTTCTTGGCATATCTATCTATAAGGAAGAAAACACCATTTATAAAGGAATTACTCGCACTTGTGGGAGAAAACTAAGGGGGGAGGAGAATAACACAAAGAAGAGTAAAGTGTTGAAGTGCAGTACTAGAAATTCCATTCTGGATTAATTATTTTACTATTAATGGCATATACTCTTTGGGTAAGTGAATGAGTACATTTGGCTGGAATTCAGAGCAATGAAAAAAAAAGAAAGAAAAAAGAGGCCTAAAAGAGCTAGAACTTATTATTGAAACCGTGCAGAAAAGTTTATTCATAACTCGAAATCATTATATTATCGGTTCTAATATACACCAATGGATCGACAATATATACAACACCACAAACCTTATAACTATTTTCATATTTTATGTTGTATTTGGAGTGCCTTTCTTTCATATTTTTCCTTTCTTTCCTTTCTTTTCTTGTATTCTTTCCTTGGATTATATCTTAGGCTAGAATGTAGTGATTACTGCATTTATAGATGTAGAAATTCTAATTAGCACAGGATTTCCAAAGAGGCATTAATACACTGACTGTTCATAATCATTCCTATCTGGTGCATGCATTACTCTTGTTGTTGAAGTGGAAATGTCTGTAACTTTTGGTAGGATGAGAGGATGATATTACATACTGTACAATTGCTAGTTGTAGTATGATGGTATGGTACTTCAAAAATATCAGTATTTCATTGTAAAATTTGATATTATTGATAAGCTTTCAACTGAAGGAGTATATTGGCTTATCATTTCATGAGGAAAATATTTGATTGAATTGTGTACATGAGCCAATTCAGACGAAAGGATCTTGAGTTGGATTTGATTAAGGGGAAAATACAGTAGTAGATAAGTAAATGAAAACACACAGTCATGCACATGTACATACACATACACACTCACAAGCACACGCTCATGCTTATGCACACACATGCACCCCACCCCACACAGACAGAGATATTAATCACAATCAACTTAATACACAAGCAAATTGAACTCCTGGTTAGGGTCATCATAGTGCTTGTATAGATTTTTTTTTTTGATTGGATATGTATGACATGTGCATATGATCAAGTACTGACAATAGTCAATATTTTTGGTGGTGCTGTAGTAGTGGGGAGAGCCAGTCAAGTTAGGCAAAGAGGCCCATAAAGGCTGGACATCCTACAAATACAGAGAAAGATAGAGATAAACGCAAATTAAAAATTGGGACTAGTGCCCTGGCGATGCAAATGTGTAATGGAACGTTTTGCTGTATACAAAACATTCTCTGGCTGTCATGCTTTGCTTCTATATATCAGTATTGTATTTAGCAGTATTTTGATTTGTCAAAGTTAAAAAAGAAAAAAGAAAAAAAAAAAAAAAGGAATAAATAAAGTAAAGATATTAAGGAGAAACGGTTATATTTTCATTTTTAAGAAAGGGCATGAGAGAACTTGATAACAAGTGTTTTTCATTTTACCTTGAAAGTTTGACCATGACATTCTAAGATTTGAGGAACGAGCAGTAAATCTGTTTGATTCCTTCTCAGTGGTGGGGAGACAGATTCAGTGTTTAAGGCCAAAATATACAAGATAGCCCAACAATGCACATGGTCGTCTGTGGATGCCAGAATACAGTTATAATCAGGCTTTTTACTGCTATGTATTGTGATAATGAGATTCTCATCAGGCTGTAATAAAAAGAATATGTCTCTTGAAATGAAAATTTGAGATGTATTTTTTTCTTTTTAATTTAGAAGATACCATTTAATGTTCGATTTATTTTATGGGAAGATGTACTTAATAGCATCATTGCTAGTAGGGAAAGGAAACACTTCATAACATGAATAACAATGTACTGCATAATATGTTAAGCAGTTCAAGAAACTATGTATAAATTTCATCCTGGCATATATATGTAAAAGGAAAGAGATGAAAACAACGAGACAGATTGCAAAATAGTCTCATTAAGTAAACTACAAATAACTTTGGTCATTTATCAGTATTAGGGCATTTTCGTAATAATGTCCTTTTTCAGCCTGCAAAAGAAAAACCCAGAAGTATGAATTCTTACTCCATATATTTCAAGTGAAAATTCTGTTGTGTAGTTGATATCTGCTACATTTGTCCTCCCACATCAAGAATGGATTGAACATAAGTTGTTCAGAATTCAAGGCTGATGGAAGTGCATAGATAGTCAAAGCATTGATGCATGCAGTTAAAAGAAAATCAGGCTTCTGTTCATGCAATATCATGCATACATTGTGCTATGAATTTTAGAGTGACTTGGAATTTTTAAAGTAAAGCTTGCCTATATTAAAAAGTGGTTATATCTGAACCATAACATATGATTTGCCAATTAAAAAGTTAATTTTTTTTTTTTTTTTTTTTTTTTTTTTTTTTTTTTTTTACTATCAATCTAATGTTGTTTTTGGGTTGAACTTGTCATAAATACATTTTTTCTGTGAGCAAATAACAAGTAATCAAAGCTTTTACTTCTGTATACTGGATAAGCTTAAAAGAATATATATTTATAAGGAGGGAGATTGATTATTATTTCTTTTATTTGACACTAAGAATAATATATCAAGTACCAGGAATTATTCCCTGTCAATTAGCATTTGATATCTTCTGAAAAAATGCCCATTTACAGAACGTTATACCAAAGGACATTATATGAGTTGCCAGTAAATATGGAAGATAAGGTATTCGTGTTCTAGTATTCATGTTATGGTGTATTGTGCTTTTGCATAGATATGTCATGTTACTGTGGTTTAGATCAGTATTGATATGAGCAGTTTACTTGTGTATAGATTTATCTTAACTATATTACTTATTTTACTATGACATACCTTAATCAGTAAGACCTAGATTACTTGTTACCAATTAAGATCGGTGTTTTTATATTAAAATATTTGAATGTTGTTTGTGACCATTAGTCTGGAGACTAGGCTATGTAATGCAGCCTTGCTTCTGTGAAAAAATGTGTGTAAATGTGTGGGTGTGCGTGTGTGCGTGCGTGCGTGTGTGTGTGTACGAGAAAGAGAGTGTGAGTGAGTGAGAGCAAGAGAGTGTGAGAGAGTGAGTAGAGGGTGAGAGAGAGAGAGAGAGTGTGTGTATGTGTGAGAATGTATGACGGGGGAGGGGGTTGTTGGATGTGGATATGGGTGTGGATGTATGTGCAGTTGTGCATATGTGCATGCATGCTCGATGTAATCAATTTTTTTTTATTTTTTTTATAAAGAAAGGTAAAGTGCATTGTTTCATTAATGTTACATCTATTGATGATCAAAATAAAAGTTTATTGTTTTTATATTTCTATGCATTGTTGAAAAATAGCATTATTTAACAGAGTTGGTTATTTAGACATATGCATTTAGGGTAAACAGTTGATTTTGAAGTATTCCTTATATATATATACGTGGACCATTATACAGTATAGGTGTAGCACAGTCCTTTACCCTTTTAAAGAGTAATTCTGGGTAAGCTTATTGTCAGTAATTTTCCTATCTCATCCACAAATGCTAATGAGAAAGAGAGAAAATCAGGGAAACACACATCAAAAGTATCAACTACCTCATTTATAATGGTTGTGGTCGACTCAAGTGAATGTTCAAATTTTAGGTTTGTAAACTGTTTCTTCACTAAGTTAAAGGTTAAAAGCATTTAGTCAGTTCAGTATATTTCTTGGGTTGACTATTACAAGTTTTAGTGCAAGGTTTTTAATTTACCTGTGCTTCATGATATTCAAATAATTCTTGGGACTGGATGCAACAAAGTCCAATGAGACCAGTTGAGATGCTTGACTAGCAATGTGACACACACAAATTTTATATATAAATATATATATATATATATATATATATAATATTTACTTTTATTTATTTTTTTCCATGTTTAACTTATTAATTGGAAGTCTTGTATAGTCTGTTTTCTTATAGGAGGGTATGTCAAATATGTATTTTTGTTGGGAACATGTAGATTGCCATTGAAAGTTGAAATAAGTTCATACATATGAGTTTTAATTGGTAGATCCTGATATATTTTTCTTATAGTTGACTTAGTATGTAATTGGTAAACCATTATTGTAACTTTATGTAAAATTTCCATGTTAACTTTGAAAAAATATATATATTGTCTGACTATTTTGTATTTATCACAAGAAGACTGATTTCACTTAAGTATAGTTGCTTTCCTGAAATGAAGTGTCCACACTGCTAACCTTAAAGAGCAATGATTAATATAGTGCTTGAGTTACTCTTGAGTTATTTCCTTCATTCAACATATCTGGTCTCATTATGTCTGTTGGTTGAGGCAATGTCAAAAATCACGAACTGGAAAGATTTCAAATAGAAACTGCATCATACAAGCTTGTTAGTGGAGAAGGCTTTGTATGAAAGACAAGGTGAAGAAACTGGAAACTGTTTAATAATACTTTTGGTTTTAACTTGAGAATGGGGATGAGAGGAAAGTAATGTTATCTAAACATATATATTAAAAAACTCAGATTAGAGTGGAGTTTGCATGCATCGCATCAGTTGTTTTAACTAGATAATTATTACATACTCCAGGGAAGTATACATTGACTTCTCTACCATTACCTCTAAACTCAATTAAGAAAGACAGTGTTAAGGAAATGTGTTGTTCATCCTGTATTATTCATTGTCCTTTTTTAGTAATAATACTGTGTTCTAGGTGTATAGAACTTTTCTTCTAGAATGGACGCATGTTATAGGACCTTTTGATGTCAGGATACTTTGATGTTAGAGAAGAAAGGAATGATTATTAATAAAAAAAGAAATCTTGTTCACCTGCATTTTTCAGACAAAAGAGTGAAGTACATGTTGTCTGGTGTTATCATGCTTATTGCTTGACCCACTGAAAACAAGGTACTATTAGCTTGGGACCATGAAAAGTGTGGCATTAGTAATTATGTCTATTTTTGGTGATTTTGTAAGAAATTATATCAAAGAATAGATTACATTTTGTAGAAGTGTAGTTGAAATCAAATAATATGAACAGCATTATAATGGATTTTTTTGCCTATTCAAGATTGAGATGGCTTGAATATTGTATATAAAGAGTTATGTAAATATCATGTCTGGTTTCATATGTAAATAAGAATAATCTTTATACAGAGTGAATTGTTGTTTCCAATATACCTGATATCCATGACAGCAAGAGGAGACTGGCAATGATAAGATTATAAGTTGGGGGATAACACTGCACTTTTTCCAGATCATATCTGGTATATATAATATTTAATACTAAATAAATGTCTAGATGTGCATATGTTTATGTTTTATATTGCATATGTTTGTCTTAAAATATAAAACAGGATTATGAATAAAACTGGAGAGCAGAGATACATCAAGACCTTAATTATGTTAAACTAAATACAAAGTAAATTAACTTTTTGAAATGTAGTAATGGGAATAAGGACTGAATTACGATATGAGGAAGAAGATGGGAAGATTAAGAAAGAGTCTTTGAAAGTTAAATGTATTAAAGAAAAAGTGAGATGAAAGTATTATTAACTGACTATAGCAAATCATGTTCTTTATCAAGTGTAATGAAATATACAGTTTTATTATCAAAACTTCTATGATGTAATGGAATACTCATACAGCACATAACCATGGATTTAGTGAAATGACTGAGTTTATTGCTGCTACACAGATGACTCCATACAACATACCAAATTGAATTTTACCCAAGGGATATACATCTGTTTCAACAGAACTTACATGTTTTAACAAATGATGAATACTGCACAAGCAATAAAGAGGTTATAAAAGATGTTATTTCCAGTTTAATTAACTATCCATAAATTATTTGTTAAATAGCCTGTAATACAAATAGCACTGGAATATGAGGTCACAGATCTTAGTTTACACTAACCCTTTATTTTCTATTCAAGCAAACTGCAATAATGGTGCCCCTGGATTTTCTTCTGAAGGCCAGTCGGAATGGACAGGCATGCTCGCTAATGGGCACACTTGATGGTTAACTGTCAAATTTCCTGAGCACCAAGTTGATGAAATCAGGCTGTGCCCGGTAGCTTTAGCTTCTGCTGTTATACTGTTTCTCTTCTCTCCTCTCTCCTCTCTCTTCTCTCCCCTCTCCCCTCTCCCCTCTTCCCCTCTTCCCCTCTTCTTCTCTTCTTCTTCTCTTCTTCTTCTCTTCTTCTTCTCTTCTTCTTCTCTTCTTCTTCTCTTCTTCTTCTCTTCTTCTTCTTCTTCTTCTCTTCTTCTTCTCTCTTCTTCTCTTCTCTCTCTCTTCTTCTCTTCTTCTCTTCTCTCTTCTTCTCTCTTCTTCTCTCTTCTTCTCTCTTCTTCTCTTCTTCTCTCTCTTTCTTCTTCTCTTCTTCTTTCTCTCTTCTTCTCTTCTTTCTTCTCTTCTTCTTCTTCTTCTTCTCTTCTTCTTCTCTTCTTCTCTCTTCTCTCTTCTTCTTCTCTTCTTCTTCTTCTTCTTCTCTTCTTCTTCTTCTTCAACTTCTCTTCTCTTCTCTCTCTTCTCTCTTCTCTCTTCTTCTCTCTTCTCTCTTCTTCTCTCTTCTCTCTTCTCTTCTCTTCTTCTTCTCTCTTTCTTCTCTTCTTCTTCTCTTCTCTTCTCTTCTTCTTCTCTTCTTTTCTCTCTTTCTTCTTTCTTCTTCTCTTCTTCTTCTCTTCTTCTTCTCTTCTTCTTCTCTTCTCTTCTCTTCTCTTTCTTCTTCTTCTTTCTCTTCTTCTTCTTCTTCTTCTTCTTCTTTCTTCTTCTCTTCTTCTTCTTCTTCTTCTTCTTCTTCTTCTTTATTCTCTTCTCTTCTCTCTCTTCTCTTCTCTTCTCTCTTCTCTTCTCTTCTCTTCTCTTCTCTCTTCTCTTCTCTTCTCTTCTCTTCTCTTCTCTTCTCTTCTCTTCTCTCTCTTCTCTTCTCTCTTCTTCTCTTCTCTTCTCTTCTCTCTTCTCTTCTCTTCTCTTCTCTTCTCTTCTCTTCTCTTCTCTTCTCTTCTCTTCTCTTCTCTTCTCTTCTCTTCTCTTCTCTTCTCTCTTCTCTTCTCTTCTCTCTCTCTTCTCTTCTTCTCTTCTCTTCTCTTCTCTTAACCCCCCCAATCTCTTGCTCATTGTTGTCGTGGGGTGGGGGGTGGGGGGCTTAGGAAGCGAGGACTGGGACCCAATGATGGGGATCTCTACCTTGAACCTTGGCCCTTGACTCAACTAGTTTTGCATGGTCTTTTCCCCCTTTTCACTCCACTCTCTACTATTCCTACCTCTCCATCCCCCGTCTTGCTTATTTCAGGTAAGCTACAGTTTCACAACCACAGTCCTAAGAGCTGCCTATACAACCATTTCTCGACCTTGTACCTCCAAGTGTTTCCATGGTGGAATTTTGGTTGCACCAAAGCGCTTTGCTTAAAACGTGCAGCCTAGAACAGTTATCGCTTCAAACGAGGCACCCCTAGTAAGCTATCAGCCCCTATCTCCTTTAAAAGAGTATCTGCCTGCCTTTGTCGTACAATCGAGAACAGTAAAACAAATAGCTGGCGAAATTGTTTTCTCAGTTACATCTTACATCTATTTCAGTTGTTTGGCATCAGATCCATAAACTCTCAGGCAATCATCTCTCGTCCTCCTTATTTGAGATATTCTCATCTCTGATCCTATCCAAGTCACCAATGAACTGGGTGACTATTTCAGCCAGGTCAGTAGTGGCTCTCACCTTTCTCCACACTTCTCTTCCATTAAGACCATCAGGGAACGGACCCCCATCACCTTCACCTTATCCTCTGATGAGTCCTATAATGCTCCTTTTGCTTCCTCTGAACTCAGTGCTGCTTTACAGTCGTGGCGCAACACCCTGACGGCACTATCACTATCGTATGCTCCGACATCTCCTATCTTTGTTTCTATCTGTCCTATTAACCATTTTCAACCACGTATGGACGTCAGGCAATTTTCCTTATTGATGAGAAGCTCTTAGCCTCCCCTTCTTGAAACCGAATAAATCGGGTGCCCTCCCTCAAGATTACTGCCCCATAGCTCTAACAAGCTGTATGTGCAAACTACTAGAACGAATGGGTAACTTCCGCTTCACATGGTATCTTGAATCTCACTATCTTCTCACTCCCCAGTTTGGTTTCCGCCTTGCCCGAAGTACAGCAGACCCCCTTGCCCATTTCGAGACATATATTACATCTGCATTTGCACTCCATGAATCCGTATTAGCCATATCCCTTAACTTAGAAAAAACATATGATACCACATGGCAGTACCATACTCTCTAACAATTGTCCTCCCTAGGTATACACAGAAACATGAGCGTTTTCATAAAGTCTTTCTTCGCCAAACGTACTTTCCAGGTCAAAATTGCCCCTTTCACGTCATCCTTTCCTCATTTCGAAGGCGTCCCACAAGGCAGTGTGCTAAGCATTCCTTCTTGCTGTAAATGACAGTCTCAGATTTACCGCCAGGAGCCCGGGCATCACTATATTTTGATGTAACCACCTACACCTCTGGCACATCCATTCCAAATCTCCGCCAGTTCCTTAAGTCTGCAATACCATCAGTATCTTCCTGGGCCACTTACCTTGACTTTCGTTTTTCTACCTCCAAATCTTTGTCCATCCTTTTTTCTCGCACACATATAGGTCCCCAACCTCCACTCTTCTTATATGGTGCTCCACTCCAATACCGTTCCTCGAGCAAATTCCTTGGCGTTATTTTGACTCCAAGTTGTCCTGGCGAGACCATATTTCTTACATCAAAGAAAAAGCTTATCGCCGCCTCCGAATCTTACAAACTCTTTCCCACATATCCTGGGGCTCAGATCGCAAAACTCTTATCCATCTTCATGTTGCCTTAATCCTCTCCACGCTAGATTATGAATCCCAAATCTACTCTACCTCAGCCTCCCTTCTTGTTCACCTGGAAACAATCCACTACTGCAGTGGCGTCCTAGGCTCCTTCCACTCCTCTCCAGTTAAGTGCCTGTACATTAATAAGTCGGCGTCATATCCTCCTCTCCGATGCTATGCTCGATTCCACCAACTTTCCCTCACCAAACTATCCCAATGTCCCTGCTTCCTACCTTTGCTTCTCCACGTTTACCTACTTTCTCCGTATGCAAGAATACCCTCCTCTCCCATTCCCCCTTTCCCCACCTCCGACCTCTCCCGTTTTCTGTCCATTCCGTTTCTCCATGGCTTATACCTATCCCCCATATTTGCTCCTCTTTTCCCTGACTTACCAAAATCAGATATCCTCCCCTCTTGTCTTTCTCACCCATTTCCTTGACCATGTCTCCATTCATTCTTCTAGCATTCATGTTTACGCTGATGGCTCCAAATCCACCTCCGGAGCTAGTTTCGCGGTAACCTTCCCAGCTCGCACTTTCAAATACACCCTCCCTCCTGAATCATTTTTGCCTTAAAACACACTCACTCCCTTCGTCCTCTTTCACTATTTTTACTGACTCTTGTAACTCATAAACTCTCATAAATATGCACTCGACCAATCCCCTTGTCTGTAAGATGCCATGAATCTATCAGATTTTGCTGGGTCCAGCCATGTTGGAATCCCCGGCAATGAACACACTTCTCATGTATTCCAGCCACGGATTATTATCCCTACTTTAAGACCTTCCTGTATACCCAATGGCAATCTTTCTGGTCATATCTCCGCTCTAATGAATTATATACTGAAAAACTATCAATCTCCTCTTGGTAAGCTCCATTTCACCGGAACAGACGTTGGGAGACGGTTCTTGTACACTTATGTATTGGCCACACCCGTCTAACACACTCCTATCTGATGATTGAACTATGGGAGGTGAGTCAAAGAATTTACTCGCGACTTCATTAAGTTACTAAATTGCTCACACACTCACCCACCATGCGCATAGTATATCAAATGACATTATTTTTGTGATTTTATGATTCCTTTAAATATTGGGTCAACAGCCATAGTACTCCCAAAACCCTGTTGGAGCCTTATCATATATAAAAAAGATGTTCTCCATCAGAGAACATTTAAAAATCGTCCTGTACTTGGTTAATGGTCAGTGTGTATAACATCTAGTTATTTTCATTTGATTTACTGCTTATACATTATAGAGATATTGGTTTTACTGTTATGGAAAATAATCGTCATTGTAATAACAGTCAGTGAGAATGATAATGTTGATCATCAGTGATTAGGATAAGGATAATGGAGATTAAAGATTGAGCTTGCTCTATAGAAATCTCAGAACAAAACATTAAATTACCCCCCCAAAAAAGCACACACACACACGCCGCATTTGACAAGTATCACACAGTAGACTGCTATGGAACCAAGTACACCTAGGTAGAGTGGAAAGAAAACTATTTGAATGGATGAAAGTCTTCCTACATGAAAGACAGATCAGCACGGAAATTAGGTTAAAAATGTATGGATATGAAGTAACTAGCGGAGTACTTCAAGGGATGGTCTTGACGTCGATTGCGCTATTATTTTCGTGGATTTAGGGTTAAACACAAGCCGAGGTAGCTATCTGAACGCGAAAATACAGAGAATGCCTCCAGAGGGACATCGAGAACTTATTTAGGCGAGTTGTATTTATAAAATGGAATTCAACACCAAGTAATGTTCAATCAGGTTCACGAAGAATAAAAATCAACCCCTATATGAATACAAGGTAGGATAATCAGTATTCAACCCAGCAGATAGGGAAAAGACCTTGGAATAATCTTAACCAGAAACTTGATCCCAGATGACCATATAGATGAAAAAGTCTATAAAATGCTAGGATTGATTGCAAACATGGGGGGGACATTTATATATGAGGCGTTGAGAGTGGGAGGAGCGAACCTAAACAAAAATGCGATTCTTTGCACCACCATTCCCTATGAGATCTGCTTTATCTTATGGCAAGAAATGGTGTAGTGAGTGCCTACACCGTAGCAGAAAACTAATGTTATAAATATAGTGCAAAGCTCGTGGTCAGGGCGAAACAAACTTTAAACCTATTTTTGACTATTAGAATCAAAGTTCCTGCTTTGTGTGCACCGCCCGCAGGTTCCGACAACGTCCGCAAAGAAAAGAAAAAAAACCACTGAATTTCATTATTCCCCCAAAAATTTGATGACTTCGAAAAACTGTTCATTTGTCATGCCTTTTAGAGAGAGTACTCTTACTAGTTAATATGAATGAAAAGTGACATGATTATCCACAAGAACTAAGATGATTTAATGACTGAAAGACTGTTATTCTCTCCTTTAAATGCTTGTAGAAATAAATAATGAATAACGAAAAATAGCCTCATCAGTTTAAATTTTACCCAGGCGCAAAGAGGAACTTTCATATTTGTGACGAGAAAGTGATCATTATAACTATCATAAGACCTGCTTGCTACATTTCCCTATTCTTCTCTAAATAGTTCGTTTTTTTTATATTTGGATCACTGGGAAGTTGTTATTTATTAGAGGGTAGTTGTTATTTTACCTGTTTTTTTTTTATGAAATCCCTTTTTTAGGTAGTTTTAATATCTATGGAAGTACAATTTTTTTTCCCACGATTCTCTTTTTTTCTTTCGATGATATGTTTAGCATCTGCTAATAGTTTCTTGTAATTTAGTGTATTCTCTGGACTAGGTCTTTTCCTCCATTTGTTGTAAGTCTTTTTTTTATCTTTTCTTTATCACTTCATTTCATTTCTCATTCCACCAAGGTTTGTTAAGCTTATTTTATAATTTTTATGATCAAAGTTGAAATGTTTTTCTCCAGTATTATTTATTAATTCTATAAGTAATGTTAACGGTTCTATATCTATATTTATTCAATTTAGCTCCGATATTCTATTTCAAATCAAATTGGTTTCCCAGTCCCTAGAACTCTTAAGTGTGTCTTCTATTATATATTTATGAAATTCAGATTTACTTATAGCGTTGGTTAGTTTTATGGGATTGTGGAAGTTTGAAGTTGATTTCCCTGACGCCTTAACTAGTATTACATTTTTTGTTTAAGCTTACGAGAATATTGGTATTCAAGTATTGTTCCTTACGGGTTGAAACTGCGCGAAGTTCTTTATTCTTTGTTCCAGTGTTGCTTGGAAGGTGGCTTTGTTTCGTTATCAGTGTTCATAGTCCATTTGTTAGGCTATTCCAGGACTCTCTCTTGGGTCCGGAATGAATTTAGCGTCCATCTATTCACAAAATATTTTCTTTAGTTGATGTTTTTTTTCCGGGATAGATGTTTCCTCAATGGCGATTCAACGAAAGTCGACCTTGGCTGTTCTCCCGTATTGAAATAACTGGATGAGAACTTAAACACGCACACATGCATCCCCCCAACACACACACACACACACACACACACACACACACACACACACACACACACACACACACACACACACACACACACACACACACACACACACACACACACACACACACACACACACACACACACACACACACACACACACACACACACACACACACATACACATACATACATTCAGCCGGTTTGTTAAAATTGTGCCAGGCCCGACCCAATGAATTTTCATGAGAACAGATGCAGCAGAAATAAAGGCATATCTGTCTATATATCCGATAGATATACATTTAACCATCTATTTACCGGGTTGATATACATGTCTAGCCAGATAAATATGCATTTATTTCTTTTTATGCATGTCAAGTATATTTTGGGGTCGGGCCTCGCGCAATTCTAACAAACCGGCCGATTCTCTCTGGTGTAAATGTAAAGTTCATTGGGTTTCTTTCTATGTTTTGAACTATCTGTCTTGGGGACGTTCTCTGGTACGTATAAATACATACATACATACATACATACATACATACATACATACATACATACATACACATGCAGCATGCAGCGTACCCCCCCACACACACACACACACAACATACACGCTCACACACCACTTTGAAAAATAGATTAGTCCCTCGTGAAATGAATCCACTTTCTGTCTTTGAATCAGGAGGGAAAACGGTCTAGCCGGGAAAGCAAAACAAAGTGGTGCGGACAAGGCCTTGTGAACAGATACTTACCTATCTACAAAAAACAAACAGACAACATTAGTCATTTCTTTTATGTCAGTGTACACCATAGAGGCTCAGGAGTTCAAGAAAGGTCAGGGAATCGCCGTCATTTGACCTGCTTGAACATGACGTCCGAGGACCCATATTACAACAGGCGCGTGAAAGGCACTGTGTTGCACCGGTACAGGAATTCTGTAACTTTCGGGATCCTCGCCGTGTCTGGGCTCATTGGACTCGCATTTCAGTAAGTTGGAGGCCTCCGGATTGATTTGGGTAATTTTTCGGAATGCCTTTGCTTAACCGAACGTGGCGATTTTGGTACAGATGGGTTCCTCTCACTTTATGCAGTCCAAATATTTGGAAATTATGCCACGGAAACACCCCCCACCACCCACAATCTTGGTTCTGATAGAGGGGAGGGTATGAAATGAAATTGGGGAGTAAAATATAAATCAAATACACAGAAACAGTCATTAGGTTTTAATTCTTGGGGCTGTGCCCCCAGCAACCCCTGCAAAAAGTCAGAGATTTTGCTTTAACTCCTTTACTTTTACATACTTAGCAAAAATTATTACGTCACGGGATTGCCAAAGCCCACTAGATAACAGGAGATATTTTTAAAAATATTGAGTATTTTTTAAAATTTTCGTCGCGACAGCCCCCCTAGGGTATCACCATGGCTCCTGAACCATTTGGCACTCTGGCAAAGACCATATAGCCTACTTTCTGGCAAGATGGAGCTTTAGACTTTGCCATTACAAAAAAACATTTTCATGTATATGTCCGCACTTACATGTAAAAAGAATACCAAACACTTAGAATTTAAGTGGGACATTATTTGTGAGAAAGTTAGGACTGGAGTAAATTAAACATGTCTCAATTATTTAAGAAGAGGTACCCCCCTCCCCCACACAGTTATGGAGTGGCCCTTCATGGACCCCTTGGGAGTTTTGTTTGTAAAATGGCATGGTGCCATTGAAGTGAATAGTGACCAATATGGCATATTATCTTTTTTAAAGTATTGCATTGTATCACCAATATTGTTATGATTTTGCTAAATACTAAGCAGTTGCCATGATATATAGAACGTTGATACTCTATTAGTTGCAAGCAATAATTCCTTGTCATATAACAATGAAAATCAAGAGCTAAGGCCTGTTAGAAAGATTCTGTAGTTTATGTGATATGTCCAAACCTAATTTTATGGCTCAGCTTTATGTTTTACAGAATATTCAGTAGATATTTTGAGTAAATTTTCCATCAGAGACATCTTTTCTGACATGAAATATTTTCTTTTCATAGCTCTTAATACCCTCCTGATTTGCAGAAATTGGGTACTAGTATTCAAGTAGCTGCTTCTCAAGATTGATGAGAGCTCCATTTGTTATGATAAAAAAAGATTGCTTACACACCTTTTTGATTTTTATGATGTATGGGTAACTTTTTTTTCTTCATCTTCTTCTTTATTTTGTTATTACTATTTTAATCCTACTAGATTGTGAAAATGATTATTTTTAGATATTATTACATTGTAATTAAGATACCAGTAGTTGATGTTTTCAAAGAAAAGCAACTTTAGAAGAATAACTTTGATATTATAATGGTGTATTGTAATGCCTAGATTTATACTATTGAAAAATAAAGTTTAGTATCATCATCATCATCATCATCATGGGGGCTGACGCCGACGGGGGCGCATAGCCGCATCCACCCTTCGCTTCCACCTACGAGGATCCCTCATGGCTAGACGCCAGGCAGGGACTCGGCCCATCTCTAGTTCTTCACGTTGGTCTTTTCAATTTGTAAATATTTCGCATTTCAGTAAGTTGGAGGCACGGAATGCCTTTGCTTAAAACCTCTCACTTTATGCAGTCCAAATATTTGGAAATTATTCTTGTTCTGATACAAATACACAAAACAGTCATTAGGTTTTAATTCCTGTGCCCCAGCAACCCCTGCAAAAAGTCATTGGGATTGCCAAAGCCCACTAGATTACAGGAGATATTTTTCAAATATTGAGTTTTTTTTAATTTTCGTCGCGACAGCCCCTAGGTATCACCATGGCTCCTGAACCATTTGGCAATCTGACAAAGACCATATAGCCTACTTTCTGGCAAGATGGAGCTTTAGACTCTGCCATTACAAAAAAACATTTTCATGTATATGTCCGTACTTACATGTAAAAAGAATACCAAACAGTTAGAATTTAAGTGGGACATTATTTGTGAGAAAGTTAGGACTGGAGTAAATTAAACGTCTCAATTATTTAAGAAGAGATACCCCCTCCCCCACACAGTTATGGAGTGGATGGACCCCTTGTTTTGTTTGTAAAATGCATTGCCATTGAAGTGAATAGTGACCAATATGGCATATTATCTGATCACTTTGAGAAGCAATTTCCTTCATATAACAATGAAAATCAAGAGCTAAGGCCTGTTAGAAAGATTCTGTAGTTTATGTAACATATCCAAACCTAATTTTAAGGGCTCAGCTTTATGTTTTACAGAATATTCAATAGATATTTTGAGTAAATTTTCCATCAGAGACATCTTTTCTGACATGAAATATTTTCTTTTCATAGCTCTTAATACCCTCCTGATTTGCAGAAATTGGGTACTAGTATTCAAGTAGCTGCTTCTCAAGATTGATGAGAGCTCCATTTGTTATGATAAAAAACGATTCTTGATTGATGCGATGATGATTGCTTACACACCTTTTTGATTTTTATGATGTATGGTAACTTTTTTTCTTCATCTTCTTTATTTTGTTATTACTGAGTATTTTAATCCTACTAGATTGTGAAAATGATTATTTTTAGATATTATTACATTGTAATTAAGATACCAGTAGTTGATGTTTTCAAAGAAAAGCAACTTTAGAAGAATAACTTTGATATTATAATGGTGTATTGTAATGCCTAGATTTATACTATTGAAAAATAAAGTTTAGTATGAGGTGGAATAATGTAGAATAATTGATTGATAATTTCTTTTATTCTCTACATTGCGCATGCCTTGCTTTTTCTGTTACACAGAATTACAAATATACTTAATTGAAAGTGTATTTGTTTGAGCAATTGTCTATGAAACTGATAATGGAGATGCTGTCAAGTGTAGTATCTGGTGTGAAAAGGGAAATCATAAATTTTTTTGATAGGTAACGATGATAAAAACGACTTTACTCCTTTCTTTTTTGCAGTTATCTGCCGCACTCACAGTCTCTTAATGAAAGGATCAAAGGAGGAGTCTTTAGGAACACCGAAGATGTAGAAGCACGCCGTATGTTGATGCAAGAATCGCTGACCAGGTCCTCTCATGCCTTGAGGAGCCATAAAGAGCATACGAAAGATATGTCTTGAAATGAGACGGCGAACAGATGAAAGATCCAGAGTGACATTAATCCACATATGAGAGACATTGAGATAGGACTTTTTTTCATTGTGGTATTTGTAAACCTTTGTAAGCCCTATCAACTATTGTTTATGTTAAAGATGGATAGTAGTAAAAGAAATTTTCTTGAGTTAATGTATAGATAAAATGGAGAGAAAGTGACAGATTTTATTTTCATGTACATAATACACATCAGAAAATGTATGTATTGTTACATATTTGTACATATACATGTAATTTTATAAAATATGTTACTCAAATAAAGTGAAAAATATAATCACAAGACCAAAGATGAGTGCTAGTAGAGGAGGCCGCTTGTCTCGAAAGAGAAAAAAAGAAGAAGATTGCCTGACATTTACCAGCATACATGATATCACTGACGACTTCCAGGAAGCAGCCACTGTGTTCAGGTAAACATGCCTTGGAGCTCAAACTCCTATGTGATCATTCTTAAGTTGCTGTATAATGCTATGATGCGTGTGCATGTGCACACATGTGTGCGTGCTGCACACACACACACACACACACACACACACACACACACACACACACACACACACACACACACCACACACACACACACACACACACACACACACACACACACACACACACACACACACACACACACACACACACATATTTGCAAACATGCCTCACTCACATAGTCACATTTTGAGACTTTCAGACATAGATTCTCTTACTTTGCTCTTGATATGATCCTTACACCTAACACATACATGCTTTAAGTCTTCTACTTTTCATGTATCATGTAATTTGCTCTTATCTTGCTTTTTTTGGTGTAAGGCCTCTATTGGCACTCATCATCACTGGACATATTGTTTGTTTTTCCTTATATGTATTTTATAGTATAAATATCTGAAGTTTATTTTGTATTGGAGAAGTAAGTATCACATAACATTTACATATGATATGGAACTTTCCGAATATTGAAGTGGATTTGCTGTTACATTAATCATTATAACATAATTATAATAGAACCCGGGAGTACATATATTTTATTTTTTACTCATTGTAGTCGGTATTTCAATATTGTTATGTTTATTATCAGTTTTATATCTTTCCTTTTTCTCTCTATTTTGTGTTTCAATAGAGTTCCAAAGAAAGCAAAAACAGAAAAGCCTCCACCTGCTCCAAGGCAACGAGGCCGTCCCAAGAAATCTAGCAGTGTGAGACAGAATTTGCAAACAGCCAATACGACGAGTGGAAACAGCTCCAAAAATGAGGATTCAAGTCTAGAGATCTTGGATGAGGCTGATGAGTTTGAGGCTGAAGCGAAACCCAAAGACATAAACTTGGAAAAAGACACTGAGGCACAGCAGCTTGGAGAAGATGAGGAGTTCCTGGAATTAGAGCAGTCAGTGTGCTCTGAATCTGAAAAGCTGTGTCCATCTTGTAAACATATTGTTCCTTCTGCCCTCATAGGTGATCACATAAAAGAATGCATGCAAAAATTCAAACTAGTAAGAAGAAGGTCTGAGAGAAATTCAGCGTCTACAAAATCTAAAGCTAAAGAGGAAGATATTGAAGATGATGAAGTTCTTCCATGTCCAGGTTTTTCAAAGGTAATATGATCTGCATGTTATATTTTGATGGGACAGCTTGACATGGTGGTGGGTCATTTCTCTCAAATGGTAAAGTTAGCCTTTATTATTTTATAGATAAGTATATATACATCTTTTAGCATTGCCATTTGTATTGTTATAACTGTGACTGAAAAGTTGACAGTGGATAAGTGTAGATTGCAAAATGTTAAAAGCACAATACATCTATAGTGTGAACCCCAAGATCCGGATGATGTAACCATCACATTATTTTAAAAATGGGCTTAAGGGGTGGGTAATGTGAACATGCTGTTGCCACGGGTGCACAAAGCTCTTAGGCATTTAGGAAGGAGCTTTATTATTTGAGCATTATTTTGATTGATAAACTAGTGTGGAATGTAAAGAAAATAGGTTGCTGTGAACCTTATCATTTGGAATCTGAAATTACAGCATACTGTGACAGTTGTATCAAATTAGAATAAGAATGATAGATGATCTGGAACATATGTATAGTTATGATATGTTATTCTTCAAGTGTGCATGCACATTGATTATGGAACCACAAAACCAGTGCCCAGTTTTGGAAGTGAATGAATCACACAGTATCATAAATTGCAATTATATGCTGTCAGTTTTTGCAATTTGTTTGTGTCTCCCTGCTCTCTTCTCTCTCCTCTACTGCCCTCTTTCCTCTCCTCTCCCCTCTCTCTATATTGTTCTTGTTCCCTTTCTTCTATTCTTTCTCTTTGTTTTAAGATTGCTTAAACTTAGCAAAGTTATGGTAATGTCTCACACTAGAAACAAAAGCTGGCACCTTCACTTGACTTTTTATCATAAGTCAATTATTTTCAGTTTACTTAACCCTCATGTAAATTGGTACTAACCAGTATATAGATATTGATATCCTACCTCAACTTTGTCATTCATTGTGCACCGCAGTCCATTGAGAGGATCCTCCAAAACCCACCTGCAAAACCGGAAGTCAGAGAAAAGACAAAAAGTTCTGCAACAACTGAGGAGGTAGGACTTGTTATGGTTGGTAATATTTAATTTGCAAAAATCTGCCTTATTAAAGATGTACATATTTTGTATTTGAGAGACACATTTGGATAGATAGGGTGATAAAATTAAGAACATAAAACATATGTCAATTATGTCAATATCTTTGATGCTCCATTTCAAAGACATGACTCTTTGGTCCAGTAGTGGTAGATATTACCAATATAAGACTGAAAACTAAAACCAAATGATGGTAAATGAGTGAATAGATAAGATAAAAGCTAGGGATTTTGGCTGATGAATGGAAAATGGAGAAATATTGATAGTTTACTGTTTGCACCTCTCCAGACTTATCATTACCAAATAGATTTCATTGTAAGATACACTGAAAAATATGTTAAAGATAATTTTACAATTCTGAAGCCATAAAATAACATTGCTCTTCACAAAAGGTTAACAAATAAGTATTTTAAGATGAATGAAAGTAAGCACATTCAAAATATAATATATATCTATGTACTTGTGCAGTACATTGGTATTTTTTTATAATATTTGATTTCGATTCATAAAATCACACAAAAACTTGCCATTCCAGGCCAAGAATAGACGTGAGGCTATAAAGACTGCTAAAAATGCCAAGAATGATCCTGACCTGGCTATGGCTTTGGCTCTCTCACGCTCAATGGTTGAAGATGAGGCAGAAAAGAGGGCATCTAGGGAAGAAAAACTCTTGGAATTAGGACTGGATGATATTGTTGAGGAAGACAGGAAAGTACAGCCTCTGTTGTTGCCTCTTCAATCTGCTTCTGGTATGGAGTTCTTTTCATTTTTAAGAATTGATATATTAAATCAAGCATTATGTATCTACTGGATATATTTGAAAATATCTGTAAGATTCACAAAACTGTATAAGCTCTTAATACACTCATATTAAAAAGCTTTCAGAAAAGATTTTTATTATGATGGATATGAATATTTTCTGCTGTGGCTTTTTTTTTTTAACAAGAGGTATATTGAGTATGTTATAATGAACATTTCTGTCCATATTCTAAATAATTATGTATATCTATAAGTGTATATGTATTTATTTCAGGAAAAAGTCAGTCATCAAAAGGGCCTGCCAAAGGGAAAGGAAAAAAGCGCAATGCTGTGTGGCGTAATACGGTCCTCCTTAATCGCTCTAAAGAGGAAAGAGAAAATATCATCAGTGAAAAGGTGGCTGCTCTTTTAGCCTCAGAGGACACACAGAGAAATGAGTGGACAGGACCAGGGAACGGCTGCAGGAATGGACCATTGTTGAGGTATAAAGACAAGGTAAGCATTAGATTTACTTGTAAGAAGACCTAGGAGGCAGTGGCAGATCCAGGGAAGGAAACTCCCCTTAGTGCATCCAAAAAAGTACAATATGCAATGAACAGATAGATAGGTGAATGATTTAGGGAATGAAAATGTAGGTCTACTAGAATAGGTAATGAATTGTCAGCTGTGATTTTATGTGAATGTAAAATGTCAAATAGATTGTCAAGAGCTTGTATGATTGTACCTTTTTTCACTAAAGCCATAAGAACCTTGATATTCTACATACTGCTGATGTCATGTCTACACTCACCCAACATCAAACTGCTATAGTTTGCTCAAAATTGCAAAGAAAATGAAATAGAAAATGTAAATATCACTGACTGGGGGACAGCTGGAGGAGCTACCTCGCCCTTTACAACCCCTAATATCAGTGCTTGGGAACACCTGATAACACGTTTCTTCCCTTTTTGGAACATCATAGGTCAAACAACTAAGATTTATTTTACTGCATATATGAGAGAGTGGTAGAAGAGTTTTTACCTATTATCATTATTAATTTTTAAAATTTGAAGGCTATGATTTTTTTTTTTTTTTTTTAGTAAATGTATGTTGATTTTAATATGTAATACAATATGAACAATTTACACAGAACATTTAGACATTAATAGGTTTGATGCTTTACTTTTTAGTATTATTGCATGATTTTCTTTACATTCTTTTCTTGTGATTTAAAAATTGATGTTAGTGTATCAGTATTTCCATTTTCTTTTCTTTCAATAAATCAGCAGAAATACACGCAATGCATATATTTTAGACTCCCAACAATTGGCTATATAAGAAAGGTTTAGTTTAAATTTACGAGGTTTTTAAGCTTGATAGCTACTGCTTGACTGTTTCTTATATCTGGAAATGAGCTCCATTACCATATGAAGGTGGCTAAGAAATGTAATTATTTAATGATGGATTGTATGCCTTTAAGAAAAGTTTCTTATTTAAAAATAATTACCATTATGTGAAGGATACTATTACAAAGTTTGCATTGATTATAAACTATTTTCACAGAGTTGCAGCCTTTGGGAAGCAGCTCATAGTCATGTTGACCAGCCATTGCGTGAATTTTATGTGCCTGATCTGGAACCTTACATAGAACCCAAAAAGGTTGCTGTTGGAGGCTTATTGAGAAGACTCTCACAGATTCCTGGTCGACTGAATTTGACAGCTATGGATGAGGTAAAAGGAGGATTTTGAAGATGAACATGTGAAATTATTGTAATCCCACTACAACTTAAGTTTTTTTCAACTTATTCTGACATGTGTATATCAAGGTTGGAATCCTTTGAAAATGAATAATGCTACTTTTGTCAAAGAATGGAATTTAAAAAGTCTTGCCTCAAATTTTAGCAAGAGATTTAGAACATTTTATTACCTATTTCTATAGCCTCATTTCTTTTTTCTTTTCTTTTTTCCAGAACTCAGATTCAGACAGTGATGAAGAGGGAGGCAGAAGCTATGCAGTGGACCGAGACAGTACGCAATCTGTCCTGGCGGAACTCCTTGGATCCCAAGATTGTCTAGATATAACACGGGCACATAATGCAATTGAGGCTGAAGATTTATCAAAGTTTCAGGAGTTTGAAGATGCTGCAGCAGACCCAAATGTTACTATGGAAGCTGCTAGTGGGTTCTGGGTGTTCAGGCTACCAGGGGAAAGTTCTGAAGATAATGTAGAAGGAGACAAAGAAACCATTGAAGAAAAGGATGAGAGAAATAAGAGAGACTCCAGTGATGCAATATTAGTGACTGGTAGTGCATGTGACAGTGACGAGAGCCACATTGATAAGGGCGTCAGTGACGGTGTTAAAGATGACCAAGCAGATGAGGATAATTCTTTATCATCAGAAACTAAAACTGAGGAAATGGAAGTGGATAATATGCAGAAAAGTAAGACTGTGGCTTTTAGTACTATTGATTTAGTTGATAGTGCATCTATGGAATTTTGTGTAGTTGATGATAAAATGGTGATGAATTCTTTGGAAAAAAGTGATAAAGACAAGCTTGTAAACACATTTTGTGATTTAGAGGATGATACCTCTTGTGATACTTCAGAAAATACACTGCTTGAGGATGTGAGATCTGAAAAAGAGGTTAGTAAACAGGTACCGACAAACTGTGATGATGTAGAACCCACTGAAAGTGATGGAAGTGAGGATTGTGAAATTTCTATTATTTTAGATACTAGCTCTGGAAGGGCTGAGTGCAATACGGATAAGTTACACGAATCTCATCATGAGGTTGAGGTTAGTAGCGTTAGTCCTAAATCTAAAGACTCTTCAAGTAAAGAACAAGAAGTGAATGATTTGGAGCCAGCTAAAGATTTCTTTGACAATGATTCAAACTCTAGCATGAACTCTGCTGAGACACAGATATTTACTGAAAACCAAGACTCTAGCTTTAATGCAAGTTTCAGGCAGCGTCTACACACAGAGGAGACTATCCTTTACTCAGATTCCACTGACCTTTCTTTAGTAACAAGTAGTTATGGAGACTGCCAAAAGAGAAAACAGGAATCAGAACATTTGAACAGGGATGAGGAAGGGAGAGTGGCTGATAGTTACAAGACCAGAGACGAAGTAGGAACCTCAACGGAAACCAGAATTTCCTCAGATTTACAAGCCAGGGGAAGCAACATCAGACAAGGCAAAGATGGAAAGGGAGAACAGGAGTGCAAAGAAAAGTATTCAGACAAATCAGAACCTAGATCTCCAGACCCCCTGCATGCTAAACTTATTTATGACTGGGCTTCATTGTTAGCCAGTGGTGAGGGAGCTGATTTCACTATAACCACGTCAGAAGGCAGTGATCTCCAGGTGCACTCCTTTGTTATGCTTGTAAGGTGTCCAAAACTGTATCAGGAAGTTCGGAGTGCAGGGAAAAAGGTCACTTGGACGGATATTTGTTTTGAAGGAGCATATGTCTTTCTCTCATATATTTATACTGGAACCTGCAAAATTAAGGCAAAGGATGACTCGTTATGGATGGATGTTTTTGATCTTGCCCTAAAATATGAGTGTGATGATCTTGTTACATATTTAGAATCTTTGTATAAAGCTCATCCATCTCCAGTTAAAGTAGCAACAGCGGTAAATTCAAAAGATAGCATGGTTAATACAGATGTAGGCATAATGCTGACACCTAAGATGGCTAATTCTCAAGAGGAAGGAATTATTAAAAAAAGATTCAGAAGGTGCATAGATCTCTCGCCAGGGAAAAGCATATCAGTTTCCAGTGATAAAGGAAATGATGATCTAACAACAGAGCCTGTGCTGCAACCCAGTGACTCCTCAGAGTTGATGGTAATGAGTAGTAATCCAGAAAAGGATGATGGAAAAGGCAGCTCTCAGTCCCCAGATCTCTTTAATGAATCTTGTGTAAATGAAAATACAACTCATAAAACTTTTCCATCTGTTTCAATACCAATGCTCAGTGAACTTCATCATTCTCCATGGGATAAAGCTTTACAGGATGTCCACGAAGAGCCAAGTTTGAGTCTCAGTACAGAGTCAAAAACTTCAAAACCTGTTTCCTATGCTAAATCAGATTACTTCAAGAGCAATAAGCAAGACATATCATCTTCAGCTTCTCCAGATTTTAGTAAAATGAAACCGGTGACTGATGCAGGGAATTTAAGAGAACAAAGTGAGGGCCAAAATTTGAGAGGAAATGAAGAAGTCGAAGACATGGATGTAAATGACTCCCAAGAAGATGAAGAGACTGATATAATTGATCTGACAGTATGCAGTTCAGGAAGTTCTCGGTCAGTTGGTACCAAGGCTGATACTCTGATTACACCAGGTGTTCATGTTGATGCTCCCACAGATTCAGAATCAGAATATATGGAGCCATTAATGCTGGCTGATGGAACGGATACAAATTCAGAAGAAAATGAAAACTGTCCTGAAGAGCCATGTATGGCTGCAGTAAATATCATGCAAGCAACACCAAATAAGAGCCTTGACACAGATTATAATAAACAAGAAGAGAGCAAGAATAGATCTTACATCAGTAATGTATGGGATGACTTTGATGATATGGGATGTGAGTTATTGCCCATTGAGGTTTCTCCTACAACCCCAGTTAAAGCAGTGGTTGCTCCAGCTGTTAAAGGACATTACCAGGATAAAGAATTTCAGGTATCCTATGATAATGACAGTGTTTCCCCAATTCAGAGTATTTCCCCAACAAAAGTAGCAGATGAAGGTGTAATTCAGAATAGAAAATGGACTCCTGTGAAGCAAACTTCCAAAACAGTTGATTGTGAAGGTACAAAAGACAGACCCATTTTCGATATGGAGAGCAAACTGGGAAGTAGTGCAACTGATGCTGTTGTAGCTTCAGGATCATCTTTCTCTGATGAGACTTTATTGAGAGTAGCAGCAGAGTTTGAGGATAGTAATATATGGAAAGACGACTTTGACTCAATCGATGATGTCTCCGATCCTTTACTTAAGAAAGATGCAGAAAAAAAATTACCAAAATCTAAGAAAGATCTTTTAAAAACGCCAAATGATAAGATTGGTCCGAGTAAAAAGTCGGTAACACCAATGCCAGACTACAAAAACATGCCCTCTCCTGATTTAAAGGTATGTACTGCCATTTAGATTAGAAAGGAGATTAAGTGAACCAGGATTATATGGTAAATGATGTTTAAAGTTTCATACTGTTTACAAAATTTTTTTCTTGTACAATATTAGTTTCATTTATTATTCAATTTTAGATATGCGTATATGCATATCTATGTATAGAGCAGGGAGTGTAATCTTTTATTATAATGTAAGTGTTGATGAATATCTCCATTAATATCTTATTTCTTAACCTGCACTAGCTCCATTTGTCTTACACTTGCTTCATTAGTCTTACTCGTACTACATTTGTTGTTTCGGTTTTAACACACTTACTAATTTCCACAGAAAGAGCTAGAGAAGTATGGAATCCGTCCTATAAGTCGCCGGAAAGCCACAATACTCCTCCAGCATGTTTATGAACAGACCCATCCTCTGGTTACAGATAGCGAGGCAGAGTCTAGTTTTTGTGAAACACCACAGCGGAAACCACCTGAGAGTATGTAAAGTACTTTTCTGAGATTGTTTTCAGTTCACCAAAGTTATAGTGAAATGTGTATCATGGAAGAGGAATGCCGGAGTGTATTTCAGCCATGCTAGGTCTAGTTTTCAAGCATTTTTCTCCTACAACCGTTTCCTTATTGGTGTTGGAAAATATGATCCTTTTATCTCCTATGATTTTCCTCCCCTAAAAACTAGATAGATAAATAGAAATTAAAAATCCTTCACATTTTTATTGATTGCATTTACAATATATACTCAAGATGGCGTTAGATATATTCACACCCACATTTCATATTATGGAAATTGCCAAAACTCGATATCTGTGATTTATGCTTACATCTGCGCATTTATATGATAATAGATGCATTTATGATCAGTCTGGGAAACTTGAGTAATATATGTTTTGATTTTAAGAAAGACTTTTTCAGCAAAAATAAGCAATTTTGTTTGTTTGTTTTGGGAAGCTTTGTTTTGTTATAACAAATAGAAAGAAAGAAAGAAAAAAGTAATAGTTCTATATGCACGTCAGTCTGTGTGGGTGTGAGTGCCGACACATAATTTTATGTAAAGAGAGGATAATTGGCATCATTAATATGCTTGTTATCCTGCAAATTTGACATGAGTCATAGTATGAAGTGCTTTGGTAATATCTGCAGAGGGAATTTATATATACTAGCATTTTTTCTAACCATTATAAATAGCTTTAAAAAATGTACATAATTATACACAATTGGGCATAAGCTTCATCAAATTTAATGTAAATAGTAGGAAATATATGAAGAGTGTTAGTGAGCTTATATTACATTTTACTCAGGTTAGGGATGTATGGCAAATCATGTTTTCCTGTAATGAAAATAAAACTTTAGAAATGTGTTCAGCTGTGACAAGCATTGTGGATTGACATTATTCTTTGAAGTCAATATCAGCCTTGTTTTTAGTCTAGGTAAGCTTTGATTTAGGAATGTAATAGTCTACTCTATTTTACAAGTATAGGGTATTTATCACATAGGTATTTAGAAATATACAGTAATGTGCTATATTAATTTAATTAGCCAAAGTGAGATTTTTGATTAGCAGCTTTGATGTTGTCTTACAGTAATTTTCTTGATTATGCAAATAGTCTTTTGATTTACAGGATATAGAATAGCACCATTTATTGAGTTAAGAGGTTCAGTCAGATTGCTTGATTATATGCATTCTGTTCATGAAATATTTTAGGTTAAGTGAGGTTGGATTATAACAAAGAAAGGAGGAAAGTAGAAAGAAAAGAAAAAGGAGTTAAAAAAGGGGGGGGGAGAGAAAGACAGACAGACAGAGATTAATTAAAAAAATATGTATCACTGTTTTTTCTTCTTAGAAAACAAGAAAAGTGTATCATCACTTCACCAAAAGGTCATGGCAAAGAAGGGAACACTTACAAAGAACAAGAAAGAGAGACCAAATAACAAAAAGGAAGCAAGTTCACAGCCACTGTCAAGTTTGTCTGCAAAACAAGGAAGTTACGAGGAAGGGGACGAAGATTTTGATCAACTAAATTCTTCACAGACATCCAACACAAGGTATGATAAAAAGAAAATCTTATTTTTTTTATAGTATAGTTGTATGACTTTTACAGATTTATTTTATTTATTTATTTCTGTATGCAGAATAGGATTAGTTGACTGCACAGTATACTATTGTAACCTATTCATTTCTCGTTTTCCTGTAGTACTGATGGATCAGAATTTGACTGTGCTGAAGAATCAATGATGGTGGGCATTGGTGACGATGATGATGTATTAACGTCTACTCAGCAAGGTTTGTAACTATATCCTATTGTCATTAGTGTTTTGGCAAAAATGTAAAAGTAGTGATTATAGTTTTTTAATGGAGGAATGTTACAAAGCTGACATCAGGAGAACTGGATTTTGTGGAAAATTGCATAAAAAATAACATTTTAGTTATCTATCTTTCTTTTTTGTCATTGTCTAAATGTACTCTTACCATTTTTTCTAAATATATACACTGTACATAAGGGAAACCAATGATACTAAAGTCTTAGTTACATGGTCTTTTTTTGTACTTGTGTGCATATTATAGAAGAAAGGAATTTTGGGTTTATTTATAATTAATGTTTTGATCTTTGAATTGCAGTTGATATTGGCAGGAAAGTCGCAAAATTCATTAAGTGTGATCCAGAACTGTATATGAAAATACTGTTGTATGAACCCATCTTTGTTGAGGATTTACAAGCATCACTAAAAGCAAATGGGATCAAAACAAATATGAATAATCTTCTTGAAATTCTAGATGAACAGGTAAGGAGCTAAAAGAGAAATTGAATCCCCACCCCCCTTCAAGTTGAATTGTTTATTAGCAATAGGTCTTAGGCTACATCAATTTTATTTGTTGCTTTTTTTATTTTTTTTATTTTATTTTATTTTCTTAGAGAAAATTAGAGTGCCTATGCATAAAAAAAAGGAGAGGGAGAGAAAAAAGGTCTGGTGTGAAGATATAGGCCTTACAGAATGTAAAGAATAGCAGGAGTTTTAAAGTTTTCAGCTGGCACGTTTTATGTAATGAATCCTGTCCATTGATCAATTACTACAATTATGTAGTTCAAAACTATAAGTTTAGTTTAGTTCTAAAGTTTAAAGTGCACGGCGCACACCAGTACACAACAAAACCTTCTAAGGCACAATTGAAGAAATCATTGTTTTTGACTGAATTTACATGTGAATGCCCAAACTTGCACGTTTTATGTAATGAATCCTGTCCATTGATCAATTACTACAATTATGTAGTTCAAAACTATAAGTTTAGTTTAGTTCTAAAGTTTAAAGTGCACGGCGCACACCAGTACACAACAAAACCTTCTAAGGCACCATATTCTTTTGAAAGATAAGATGCTTTCTGACAGGTTGTCCTGTAGCATGTAACTACAAAGCTCCCTGATTGGTTTCTGGCAGCATGTACCTCTGACAGTGGCAATATTTACAAATTTGCCTTAATATTTATTTATTTATTTATTTATTTATTTCAAAGTGCAAAAAATTGAAGCAGAGGATCCAAGAAGCAATAAATGAAATTGGTGTGGCCTTGACATGATATATAACATTTATGACAGATAGTTGGCTTATGAATGATACTGTATTTTTTTTTTTTTGTTCTCAGTGACATAATTTTGCACTTTTTGGGGGGATGGGGCACCTTTTGGTGGCAAGTACAATGTTCTTTTAGATTGCAGTCTTAAACATGATTATTTTGATGAGCTGTACTACATTACCTTGTTTAAAATTTCTAAAATTAAATTTATCAAAGACAGTAATAATAATAAATAATAATAATAATAATAATAATAATAATAATAATAATAATAATAATAATAAAAAAAAAATCTAATAAGTATTTCCGTTGTTGCAGTGCATCACCTTCCGAACTCAGCAAGGACAAAGGAACAGATCAAGGAAAAGAAAATCGCCCAAGAAAAAGACTGCAGCTTCCCCAACCAAGTCACCAAAAAAGAATTCTTAAGTGACTGGTTAATACTGTGCTCAGAGAAAGTTTTTTCTCAGTCAATTGAGAGAGAATTATGCTTGTTTTCATGGTAAAGAATTTTTGTTTTCAGATTACTCAATTAACTATTGTATTAAGAAAACAAAACAGAATAATATTGATCCAGAAGTTTTGAATATGCTCAGGACAGACATTTTTAGTTCAGTTGAATAATATAGTGCTACTGTACACTTATTTTTGTAATGACTTTATACCTAGAATAGAATAGAAATATTGTCTATGGAAGAAAATAATAATGCATTTCTTCAGGTTATTTGCATAGTGCATTAATCTGTAAACATAAAGATTTATTTTTACTTTGGTGTACCTACCCTGTGATAGAGTATGTCATATATTATTGCATACATTTTTGTGTAATTAATATTCTTATTTGTTAATATATTTGATATTTAATTAGTTTTGAAGCAATTTCTTTTCTTGAGTATTTATTTACCCATAATATATTAACTTACTGACACTGGTAATGCATGTATGTATTACCTTAGCCCCTGGAAATTTAGTTACTTTTATTACACAAAGATGGCTCCACAATTGCTGTAACTAAGGAATCAATTACTAGGGTTTCCTGATCTCACCTATTTATCTTGAATAATAATGTCAATATTAATAGCATAATAATGTTATTATAAAGCAAACCTTTTTCTAAAAATGTAACAGGTGAGGTTAAGTAGACCTTGTTATTGACTCATTGGTGATTAAGCACTTGTGAAGCCATCTATATGTAAATAAATCTGAACAAACAAATTTACAGTGATCTGTGATGTCCTTTGCACTAATAGTTCAAGATAGGCAGCTGGTAAAGATCAATTATCATTAAATTTCTATATTTTATTATGCAACCATTATTATTGTACTAGGATTCTCAAAAGAAGGCAATGTCTTTCTTTATGTTCAGGTATTAGGATATTAAGACAAACACAAATAAATTAATGTTTAATGAAGATGTAACATTTTCAATAAATATCAAGAAAGATACTTTTCCTGAAAGAAAGAAAAGAGAGAAAGAGGGGAGAAGTGACTAAAAGTAGTAGTGACTTTTGGCTTACGTCCTACAGGTGGAGCATCAGTAACAGTTATTAGTAGTCCATTGTAACAGTTCTGGAACTGTAATGTTATTTCATATACATGACTTGTATTTTTAAGAGGTAATCAAGGATATGTACATTTGCTATATACAAAAGGCCACAAAAAAATATTTTCCTGGAATCAGGCTTTAAATGTTCAACTATTCACTGAACAGGCTATGGCTAGTCCCATTAGTGTTTCTATAAGAGTATGCACTTTTCTACACAATGGTGTTAACAGTAAACTTTCATTACTGCTGAACAGTCTCATCACAGGGCAAGCCATTTTCTTTCTCACACTTCAGAACACTCAGTATTGTCTGCTTCATAATGGCACACAGTACTATCCACTTGTTTTCTGAATGTCATTAACAGTGAAGCATTGCAGAAGTTTCTATAATACAGAAATTATTTTTTTAACTAAATCTTTATAGACATAGACACTACGGCTTTGTACATTCTTCTCCAACTTGTACTGTATTTGACCTAGGTAGAGGTGCTGTTGCTGTTGTTGCTGGATGTGTTGGTGGTGGTATTAGTAGTGAGTGCACTGCTGGTACTGCTGTTGGTCTCCTCTGGAGTGGTGGCATTGGTAGTGGTTTCCGGTGTTTCTGTTTTTGTTATGGCATCATTTACATTAAGATTCTTCTCTATTACTGAGAACAAGTCAATGAGGTTATCCAAGCCTAGGAGATAGCCATCTTCATGAGTTCCCTCTGACCATGGCTTTCGGTGAGTGATCTCTACATTTTCCGGTAAAGGAATGGTCTTGGCAAAATCAATAAGCTTCACTGAAGCCGAACTTTCATTATGGACAAACAAAAGAGAGCTGCCTATAAGCTGGAAATAGAATGGAAAAAAAAACACTTAGTAAAAGGAAAAATAATGATATCAGATCCCACAAAGTTCTATTATATCACATTTTACAAGAATATTTGGAATGAACAAATAAGACATACATTTAGGTATCTTTGAAAATCATGAAAAAAGAAACCATCTACACTAACCTCATGGGTTTTAAAAAAAGCAGAAGCCTCCAATGTAGCTTTGATAGACTTCAACTGCTGGACATATCGACTCTGAAATATTGCACATTTTCCATTTCAGTACATGCAAATATGTAAAGGAGTAACACATCTTACCAATAACTTTAATGCCTAAGTAAACTGAGGAAAAAGGACATCTTCAAAATACAACAATAAAGATACATATAACAAATCTTTTGAACCAAGTGCCATTTAATGTACATTGTGCATTTTTAAAATGTGATCATTTAGTGTAGTATATGATATTAATGATAAATAGTCCTTTCTTTACTTAAACTCACACAAGAAAAAGTCTCACTGAAATCATCTGTAACTAAATTAAAACGAAACAAAATCTCTTTTCACAAAATATACTTACAGCAGCATGAGGGTATCCCTGAAGGAAACTATTGAGCGAGGCAAGAACCTGCTCTCTTGTGCGTGTAGTTTTGAAGTCTTTACTGGATGTTCCATCTCCTCTTCTCATGCCTTCTATCCTGAATCCCTGGGTAGCTGTAGAAGATATGGTCTCCCGCCATACCATGTACCTGCACATAAAAAATAAGAATTATTGTAAAAAAAAAAAAAAAAAAAAAAAAAAAAAAAATCATTAAAAAATAGTGGGGAAACCACTGAATGGTATATCCAAATAATGTTATTATTATTATTTAATATCAGAAATAAATTCCAAAGTAACGTACCGGGGTTTGGTGACAGCTTTAGCTCTGTTCTCTGCTTCTGTTGGAGCTTTGGGGTCTATCTGTACCATCTTTTCAAACATATCCTGCAAGAACACAATAAACATATAGTATATTGTTTACCAATATATACACATTTGCCTATATCTAGCAATCCATCTCATCTCTCTCTATCACTATATGGAAGTAGGTGTGGTGGTTGGTGGGAAGTTATGTGCGTGTCCGGTCTTTGGTGCTGCGTCATAAATAATGAATCAGGAAATCATGACATCATTACTCGGTTATCAGTCACGTCATGATGAGTTTTATGGCGTCTACTTCCTACCTGAGCAATGTGCGAGTAACTAAGTATTATTTATCATTATTACTTGTTTATTTTTACTTATTGTTTTGTGTATGTGTGTGTGGGGGGAGGGGGGTGCGTGAGTGCGCGTATGTGTATTTGCTTTTCAAGGTCCATCATAAATCAACTCGCTAAGATGTGAATACTGGTCATCCACACCACACTACATAAATAAAATCCCCATGGTCACTTCTAGCTCAATCATGTTTCAAATCACGTTTCCCTAGTGGCTTGATCATTCATATTATTCATCTTGTACATTAATCAAACATCACCCAAAAATCAGTCCTACCTTTCTTAGTTTGGGTTTCTCTCTTGCTTTTGCCAGCTCGTCCTCCAGGTACGTGCGGACACCCATTTTGATGTCCATAACGCAAGGAAGAGTGAAGTCGCTCAGAAGATCTTGCAGCTGGAGGTACCTTTCCCCGTCCGTTCCTTCCACCTAAAGGACAGAAAGAGCTCATTATTTCCATCATTTCCATATTGAAAGGATTGCAAATAAGCTTCAGGCACTTATTAATGTAATATATACTTTCAAAATATCCAATTTCTTATGAGTGAACTTTTTTGTTATTAAATCGGACAGGTTCATTTGCGAAATTGAAAAATAATAACCGCTAATATATAGTCAAATTATCACAGATGTACATTTGTAATTATAAAAAAGGCAAGGCTGGCAAGGCTAAAATACTTTTAACTCTAAGAGACTGATGTTCGTATCCTTGAATAAGCCATTGTACTAAATAATTATCATTGCTCACAAAATATGAGCAATAGGTTCGAACCTAAAATGCAGAACAATGTATTGTTTAATTTCTTATATTCTTTGAAACTACAAACTATCCTGTTAATAAAAAAAACTAATCCTTATCCACAAGCATGACAAGACTAAAAAAAAAAACTTACCACACCCATGTATGTAGGAACGTAGGGTCGTAAAATATCTTTTTTAATAGCTTCCAAAGCTTTCTCTTCTGCTGGGCACAATTTCTTCAGTATAGTCCCTTGCTTATAACCAGCGAGAAAGTTACCTGATGAATAATTTATAAAATTAATTTAAACTCCCATCATCTTAAATCATTTATTTTCATCATAATATCCAATTACGAACTCTAGCGAAAGTGCACAATACTGAATGGTGAATGAGTCCATAACACCTCTGTGTTTATTACTGCTCTACATCTCTAAGGTATAGATATCTAAGAGTTCCACCTCCGTATTCTAAAGTACAAGACAAAGCCAGTCATCAACAGTATAATTATATATTTTATGTAATAAATAAATAAACATACACATATAAAAATAAATAAATATTGATTAAATAAACCAACCTTGATGTCCGGCAAGTTGCACCCATGGATACTTGTGCTTCTTGTATGTCTGGATGAAAGGCGTCCACTGTACTATACTCCGCAACTTGCGCCAGTTGGACGGCTGGAAATAAGAAAATACATTTATAAGGCTAACGTTACAAGTATATGTTTTCAAATGCATTATAAATATTAAAATGTGTGTTTATTAGCATGTACACATAAAAACTTAAAATGCAAGAGTTCTTCAATAATATATATTAAGAAACACATAATTGGCAGTTATCAGAAAGGAATATAAACCATTTTGCTATGCATATCATTCATTAATTAATGTGAGAGAAGAGAGGAGAGGAGAAAGGAGAAGAACAGAGGTCAGGAGAAAAGAGAAGAGAACAAGAAGAGGAAGAAAGAAAGTAAAAGGCAAGAGAAGAAAGAACTGTCAAGTGGACAAGAATGAAGGAGAAACCATCCAATATCCTAAGAATTATATGCGCCTTCATCATCATTTCCACAGCAACGCTACTGGAATGCTTGCTCCATTACGTCCCGTCCAGTATGTCCCGCATTGCAGGACATACATAGGTGTGTCTCCCTCCAAACCTCGCTCTTCTGAACGGTTACAACTTACAGTACAACTTAATCTAACTAGTCCATACGCTGTATTAAGTTCAAATGAATCAAAACAAATGATTACAGTGAAAAAAAAAATCTGAGATTTACATGACTAAGATTAAGGTGTAATAACAAAACATTACGTGCCATTACGTGAGTAATATTATATATTGTATAATATATATATATATATATATGTAATATGTATATGTATATGTATATATATATGTGTGTGTATGTGTATGTGTGTGTGTGTGTGTGTGTGTGTGTGTGTGTGTGTGTGTGTGTGTGTGTGTGTGTGTGTGTGTGTGTGTGTGTGTGTGTGTGTGTGTGTGTGTGTGTGTGTGTGTGTGTGTGTGTGTGTGTGTGTGTATGTGTGTGTGTGTGTGTGTGTGTGTGTGTGTGTGTGTGTGTGTGTGTGTGTGTGTGTGTGTGTGTGTGTGTGTGTGTGTGTGTGTGTTGTGTGTGTGTGTGTGTGTGTGTGTGTGTGTGTGTGTGTGTGTGTGTGTGTGTGTGTGTGTGTTGTGTGTGTGTGTGTGTGTGTGTGTGTGTGTGTGTGTGTGTGTGTGTGTGTGTGTGTGTGTGTGTGTGTGTGTGTGTGTGTGGTGTGTGTGTGTGTGTGTGTGTGTGTGTGTGTGTGTGTGTGTGTGTGTGTGTGTGTGTGTGTGTGTGTGTGTGTGTGTGTGTGTGTGTATGTGTGTGTGTGTGTGTGTGTGTGTGTGTGTGTGTGTGTGTGTGTGTGTGTGTGTGTGTGTGTGTGTGTGTGTGTGTGTGTGTGTGTGTGTGTGTGTGTGTGTGTGTGTGTGTGTGTGTGTGTGTGTGTGTGTGTGTGTGTGTGTGTGTGTGTGTGCGTGCGTGTGTGTGTGTGTGTGTGTGTGTGTGTGTGTGTGTGTGTGTGTGTGTGTGTGTGTGTGTGTGTGTGTGTGTGTGTGTGTGTGTGTGTGTGTGTGTGTGTGTGTGTGTGTGTGTGTGTGTGTGTGTGTGTGTGTGTGTGTGTGTGTGTGTGCGAATTTCCTGTGGACTAGACCCAACAAAACGATCACTCTGGCCCACGTCCCCCGTGGCGCAGATCCCGCAGGCGGCGACGAGGAGCGCCACGAGAGGCGGCCACAAACAACACGCAAGCACACCTTGGTTTCCCTGACCGGTATTTCGTACGCCTCGTCCGCGGAGAGGTCGTCGTGAATGGACGTGTCGTACTCCGTGGGGTGCAGCAGCAGGATCCGCTTGGTGTACGAATCGTATCCTGGCGAAAGGTTGAGCGGCCCCGTCACCAGGCTGTTGATGTTGACCAGGGCTTCGTGCAGCGGCGGCGGCGGCCCCCCGACGGTGCTCACGCGAATGGGGATGGCCAGGGGGCGGGAGGGGGTCGCCGCGCCCTCGGAACAGCCCTGCATGGTGCCCGGTTGGTCAGACATGGAGACGGCTGTGGTCCGGTAAGAGCCAGGTGCGCAAGCAAACTGAATAAATTCTCAATGTGCGTTTCAAGTTCACTCGCACACTGCACAACTATTTAGTTATCTTCCCGGCCGTTATCTTATCAATACCATGGCTTTAAAAGCGACGGGGCTTACTGTACTGTCATTCTTCACTCATGCACTATCTTCATGAATGGCGTGTCTCGATTTTCTTTTTTTTTTTCGTTCACACACTTTCCAGTTTTTTTTTTTTATGATTTACAATTAATCATATTACTGATCTCGATTATCTGAAAGTAAGAATACTATGAACAAACGTGTTTTATTTCCAGGTATCTGTAATACCGCAACGGTTTGCATCAGAAGGGATTTCATGACGTCACGCAATCCAATCTTACACAATTTTCGAACACGACATGTCATTTGTAATCAGCTGACACATAAGAGGCATCTTTGCGACATCCGGTTTTTATAAAATAATCAAATCTATGATCACGATGGCGACGATGTTGGTAGTGATGATAATGGTGATAATAACAACAAAAACAGCAACAGCAATGGTATATAGTAATGATATCCATAGCAACAGCAATAATAAAAGAACACTAACATATAGAACTACGTGGCTCTACCCATAAGATGCGCATGCACACAACCCCTGGCTTCACATCCTCCCAAAGAACGGCGCAGTGTTAAAAAGCCGCGCAGGTTATCACCGAACCCGAGACGCGACCCCGGCCATGTGTGGAGACCCCTCTGTGGAGACTCACGCCACTCGAGAGCCCCGACAAAGACGACGCTGACCACAGTCTACGACCTAAATACGACCACGACCTTCAAACCACCTCGCGTAATTAGATCAGCGCTGCATACCTGATCAGACGGTCTCGGTATTAACGTCCATGGCACAAAATTACATGAAATATGCATCGTTTGAACTTTAACATTTCGTCTGGCCGTTCGCAGACATGGCAACACTCATGGGAAATTTGAGATTTAGGCCTACATAAAAAATAAAAAATACTGGGTGTCCACTAGACAAGTATATTACAAGAGATGTTATTAATGAAGGGTTCTTACTTATACTTAAGACTGCTGTACAAGAACACAGCCATCTCCTGCTAACCGAAATGTTGGATATAAGTAACAATCAAGGGAGGTGGGGGAGGGTTGATCCCAGCTGTAATATCACACCGAACGTCGTTCAGATAAACAAATAAAAATAGGGGAGAGAGGTAGGGAGCAGGAGAAAGGGAGAGGGAGAGGGAGAGGGAGAGGGAGGGAAGGAGAGAGGGAGAGAGAGAATTATTCACTTTCATTTTCATCTTCCCAATCTTATCTTCCAGTATCAAAATACGTAAAACTCGACCGTATCGCCCGCCCCCTAAAATCAGGACAATAATAAGTCTCATGTGGAGCATACACTAAGTCCCACGTCAACACCATTGTTTATTCCGTGGCGTCTTGTGAACTCACAGCACGGTTCCCATAGAACAGTTGGATAAGAAACAAAGTATAGCACATAATTTTCATATTAAGCACACTGGTAATTTCTACATCTGGTTCACACAACACTCGTGAGTCTGGTCATTTTGAACCAGCGAGAGAAACTAAGAGTTAAAAGACGAAAGTGTAGATGTACTTCGCCCATTTCTCTCGGGTACACCACAGGCGCGACGATACGTACTCTGCAAAACGAACTCCCTCGCATTGAACGGATCGTGCAGGTCGGCCACGGGAGTGCAACGGCGGCGGCCATGGGGGCGAGGTCAGCACCGAGTCAGCGCGTGCTCCCAGCGCGGACGACGAAGGGTGACTGAGTGCCCTCGGTCCGAGCTTCCCCTCATTCATTGCCTACGATGTTAGGTCACCCCGAGCGGCCATTTCCGCGGGAGGTTTACGCTATCAGCAGCAAGCCCGGACTGACGTCATGAGAGTGACGTCACGACATCCTAAAGGAAGTGTGCCTGTTCTTTCAGTTCCTCTCTTGCGCACAGACGACAGGCCGAACTGGCCGCTGGCACTCGTCGCTCACGTCACGCCCAGCTGTCAACTGTCACCGGATGCGATGGCGATAGGCGTGGGGAGTGCAGCCCAGGAGCATCTGTGTGTTTGATTGCGTTTATCGGAGGGCGAGAAAGGACGCGCGTCTGGGAGACCGTTGGCCGCTTTCCGCCTCCCTGCCCGAAGAACGTCAAAGGTGGGCGTGACCAAACGCTGCAGCGCCGCCAAGAGAAACAATCAACCGGAAAAGTTTATCGGTGTCGCAGACTTACAGCCCTCTCCTCACTTTATAATTTTCTCTATACCTTCCCTTATCAATAACATTTAGCCTTTCCACACGCAAGCAATTCAGCCCTCACTAACAACCATGGCCTGCCCCCTCGTGCATTCATCCTGTTCACACAAACACCTTCCTCTCTGGCCTTCCCAGAAGCTCCCTGCTGTCAACATGACCAGTAACTTCGGGGTACAGAGTATATCACATCCTCCCAAAGTGCTTACATAATGGCCCGCCTAACACTATAGTTTACAGTGGGTAGCTGTTGTCAGGAACCGTTGGCAAATGTGAAAGAAAAAAAAGAAAGACAAAAAGGAAAAAGACACGCGCTTTAAAGTTCATGTTCAACTCAAAGCATCCCCATTAAACGGTGCAAATGACGTTGCGGTGAAAGTTGTTTGGTGGGAGCGCGCGCTGCGGATCGGGCAGGCAGCCACCGTCGCCCGGGGAAATCGTCAGCCGATCATCAAATCCTCGTCCAGATTCCGGGAATAAATCCGCCTTATCAAACGACCGATTACCGATAACTTACATGACAGAAATAGAAAGTCCATTCCCAGTGAATCCCTGGTTCAGCAAGTAGACTCTATTTGCAATTACAATACACGTCTCAAATGAGTATGTTTAACAATTACATATACCTTATTTGACCACAATTCTCCCGACTCTATTACATTTTCTTTAAAATCTTAAAAATAACTAAATAAATACATACAATGAATTACCGTTCCTGTCGTCCATAGCTTATACCTAACTAAGCCAGGGCTAGGTTGGTAACCCTGGTTGATCCAATCGTTGCCAACATGAGGATCGGAAAACCTTACCTACTTTTACCAGTTACGGACATTTTTTCTGCTGTAGTTTGCTACCCCTTCATATTTAATTGACAGTTTAACCTAAAGTATGCTAATTATGTTTCAAAGCGACGGTCACGGGTAATGAATAAGCTAAAACCGAAGCCTTGACACAGCTGAACCCTGCCTTAGCATATCCACTTTTTCTCTCTAAATTGTGACGGGATCAACCTCATTTCAACGTTTTTTTTCGCCCCACTCCCTCTCCCTCTCTTTCAGCCTCCATTTACAAAAGCGGACAAGCACAAAAGACTTGAATTCAATTTATACGACGTTCTACTAGCATAACAAACGCATA
>NW_020869435.1:680335-690335 GCF_003789085.1 Penaeus vannamei | reverse complement strand
GTGGGTACCTCCTCTTTGCGACAAATCGTCAAAAGTCTGTCGCTGCATCTTATTAACCATGTTTTTGTGTTTGACCGACTGTGACGCGTCCGCCAGAAGCAGATACTGGTCGCTGGTGCTGTGATGGGGCGTCTCACTCCGCCCGGCCCCCTGCCCGCTCTGCCTCCCTCACATACATGACCTTCACGCTTTTTATGAGCGAGATGTCCGATTTTTCTCCTTCTTTCGCTCTTTCGCTGGGTCGCCAGGAGGCAGAGCAGTTGCCGTGAAACCTACACTGTGAAAATTCATCTAGAGGCTGAATCGAGGTTCAATTCACACCCAGGTTCTTCAACCAAATATCAATTCTGCTGTAACTGAAACCTCCATGGATTCTATGGCTGAACTTCTGCACTTGACACAAATATGCCGTGTCGATCCGGGGACAAAGGCCCTCGGGGACAGGAAACGGCCAAGTACAAAACGAAAATAACAAATACCAACAGTCACAAATGACGTGCACTTCCAGACAAACGGAAACTGTAGCTATAAAAAGAAAAACATTTTAGTGAAAAAATGCTCGTCAGAAGGAAGTGCCAATAACGATGACATTAACATCACGTGACATCTCTGACGGGAAACATTTTTTTAAAGAGAAATCCGGCTTTGTCATCAGACTCGTGAATGGAAAGCAGACTCTGATTCGCGCTTCTTCTTAAAGGATGATACACGGCATCCTGTCGAGCCACGCGCCTAAGAATTCTGATTCAGCAAGAAGGGCGAAGCAGCAGTGACACTGTCGCCAGCCAATGCAAAAGCCAAGACTAAAGCTGCGAATGAGAAGCGAATAAAAGAGAAAATAGAATCGAGCAGAGATCGGAGTCCATAATCTGACGCTATTTACTCGTGACGCGGCCGGGCCACATTCCCTTCGAGGGGCACAAAGACACGGGTGTTGCGCTCGTGAAGGCAGCCTCTCATGGACGAGCTGCACCTCCTCCCGCCCCCTTCCTTCTATTTCTTCTTCACCTCCTCTATCTCTATCTCCATCTCGCCACCGCAGCCACCTTCGCCTCCTCTCCCGCGTCTATAAGGAAGCGCCCTATGTCTCTGTCAACCCTGCCATCCATTTTGGTTTTGTTGTGGGCACTGCGGATGGAGATGGATTGCGGAGATTGGAGAAGAATGAAGCGAAAAGACATTGTTGTGGCTAACAGTGTGGCCTTTGAATCGCTGGGACACGAGTTCCCTGCGAGACGAGCCAGGATGAGGGAAGGAGAAGGTCTACTGTTGGCAAAGCGCATGCGTTAAGAAAGTAGGATAGATAGATAAATAAATAAACAATGAAAGATAGAAAAAAAAATCAATACCTTGAAGCTTTATAAACAAAAATACTTTAGGAAGAAAGAGAGACTTTGTTTACAATCAAATGTCCAATGCAGCGCTCTAAACGACTGAGAGAAAGCTTTTATAAACGAGAGATGGCACGCGAGATAATGAGTGACGCAGAGGCTAAGATCCTGTATAAAGCAAAATTATGGCATTATTTTCCCCCGTGCCTTCGCTGCACTACCACTACACACACTGTCGAGGGATACAAAAACATGGAACAGGTAAGAAAGGGAAGAAAGAAATAAGATAAAGGAGGAATGGAATGAAGCAGGACGGAGAAGAGAAAGAAAACATACATTCAGAGACAGGTACAAGGTCCTGCTAACAAAAATGAGAAAGGGAGACTGACTGAAAGCAAGCACTGCCCCTGAACGCACTAAGGAACGATTCCCCACACAGCGAGCAAAGAATATCCGATAAATGCAAAATAAAAACAAAATAGGAAGACCAAGAGGGCACTGGGATAGCCAGGGGGAAGAGGACGGTGGGAGGAGCTAGACAACAGTGAGGGTCTGTGTATGTGAGTGTGTGTGTGTGAATGGCACCATCACACTCCCGGCGGGATAGTCACCGTGACCTTAATTTTGCATTTTAACGGCTCTCCCCAACCCCCTCACCAAGAAGAGTTTCCCAATCACTCCATAAAAAAAACTTGTAGAGAAACCCCCAAGCACAAACAAACAAAAGATAAGGTCCTTCTTGGGGTAACCAGTAAGAGCCATTCACCAGGACTCAGCTGACGACGCTCTCCCACCCGCTCCGTTCTGACGTCCTGAGTGACGTCATACACCCCCCCCCCCGCCCCACACATACCTCCCCCACAGTGGTAATCAGAAGCTGGCGGATGCCCCAGGCACGCATGCCTTCGGTAATGTGGTCTGCTTATTAAAACTGCTCACGTTATACATGCATTTAAAAGAGTATCTGCATGCATTAATTTCTTTAGCACTGTTTTTCCCCTCCCACGATTTCCATTTCTCTTGTGCCTCTGTCTCTATTTCTTTCTCTTTTTTCATTCTCCTTCGTAATCTCGAGTCATGTTTACTTGACCGCCGATTCGCCCGTCTTTCTATTTGCGCTGCGTCCGCTTGCCCTACAAACACGCCCATTACGAGCGACCTGCGCCTCCTCCTCTATCTACACATTCACCTCTCATTTTACCACCTCCTCCTTCTTCTCCTCCTTCTCCTTCACCTCCTCCTCTTCCTCCTTCTTCTATCCTCCACCTTTTCTTCCGCCTGAGGTGACCTGGGAACGAACCACAGTCCGACCTGGAGCGATAACCACAGAACAAAGGACCAGACCACGAACCACGACTATCTGGTTATCGGGTTATGTGAACAATCTCTCCACAAGCGACCGTTTGTCAGATGGGACCTGACCTTGCTAGCTGACCTGGACACGAGTCTGTGCCATAGGGCGTTCCTTTCTGGGGATTTGTCGTGGGGAGGTGCACTCTTTCATGCAAAAATTATTTAATTTCATTTCCTATTTTTTTCAGTTAGTCTCAGTCTGTGTCTATGTCTGTCTGTCTGATACCTCTCTCTCCCCTCCTCCCTTCCTCTCTCTCTCACTTCCTCTTTATTTCCTTTCGACTCTCCCTCTCCCTACCCTCCCTATATCTTACCACGTGACATGACCTGCCCGAGTTATCACCAAAACCCTTCCAACGCCAGAGGACCTCGCCGAAAAAATGACCTTATTAAACGAGACGATCTGCCTGCCCATGACCTTATCCCGGGAAATGACTCGGCCAGGTCATCCCTCTCTCGGCCAGTTTATTGCAAGCATTAATGAGGCTTATCGAGGCGGTCGAAGCATCCCTTTTTGCAAATAATGTCAGACTTTTAGGACAAAGTCGTAAACATGAATGAAGGTCAGGCTGACTCACACTACCGACACCTGTGGATTGCTTTTAAAGGTTTACTGCTCTGAAATCATTCTATATATTCCTGAAGGGGCTTTGTAACACTTATTTTCACAGAAGGAAAACGAAACGCAATACCTCAATCCAAGGCGACAGCATAAAATCTGCATCTATATACAAACAACGCCATCTATCTTAGACGAGTGTTTCATCGTCCAACTCGGAGGTAAACAAAAGCAAATACCAACTTAATATGATAAACACACCAGCAGGGATACGCCAGTCCCTCGTCATACCAGAACAGATTTCGTGACACTATACTCCCCCTTATGTGATGGTCAGGTATAGGGGATAAGGGGAGAGGGGTGGGGGAGGGGAGGGTGAAAGGACCCCCACGTCTGCGACCCGTGTTTGTTGCTCTTGAAAGTCGGAGGGTATAATTATAGGCCGACTTGGTGGTGTGACAACTCTCTCTTACTGGTCCTGGTCTGTCTGCAAGTGAGGGGGGGGGGGGGGGGGGAGCCCGCTGACATCAGGTCGCCTACTTCCCTTTATTGTCCGTCGCTCTAGTCCCTTCTCCCTCTCACTTCTCTTTTTTATTTTCTTTCTTTCGGTCTGTCTCTCCTTCTCTCCTTGTTTTCCTTTTCTCTTCGTCTTTCCATCCCGTTCTCGGTCCCTGCCTTCCCTTCTCTGTCTCTCCTTCCCCCTCTCGTTGCCCCTCCCTCTTTCTCCCTTCCCCCCCCCCGTCCCTCACCGCCCTATCTACCCATCCATCACCACTCATCAACGTCTAACCGCGACTACATCAATCAGTCGACTTGTCCATCAACTTCTCACCGACGTCTAGCGGTTCCTCGATCCATCCGCCCCGTCTGTGTCTCCCGCCCGCCCGCCGCGCCGCGCCCGCCCGCCCGCCATCCCGCGTACCAGATTGGCCGGCGCCCGCAAGGAATACCCGTCTATTTCCCAGTCAATCAGCGACGTCGCCCCAGACATCGTGTTCCTCAAAAAACGTGTTCGGATTCAGGCACGAAAAAAGTGACTGGCGGGGCGACCTCTCTCGGGTGTCGGCGCTTCATGAAACTTCAGCCGAAATATTCTCGATTTGCACTCGCATTACCGAAACTATCGCTGTGGGAGTCAATTGTCTGTCTGTTTCGTGTCTTTGCTTATGCGGATATCATTCTACCTCACCCGCCCCCGGCAAAAAAAAAAAGAAAGAAATAATGGTTTTCACTTTAAAAGTCATCAGTGAGTCACGAGGAACCGTTGTGAGAATAATAAACATTCAATTTCTAATAACAGGGTGACCGAAATGTCTTTGTCTTGAGGAATGCCTGTTCTTTCTGCTCCCTTCTTCGGCTACTGCAGCGTTCAAAGGGCCAGTCTTGAGGACCGCCATTCAGCGCCACTATTACTCGAGGTCTTATGAAACGCTCCCACATAAAAATCAAACAAATAAACCCCAGTAAGAATCAAAAAAAGATAAACAGGCAAATAAAGATGCCCAATAAATCATTTGTTACCCTCGCGGGGCACTTGAGGTAGGTAAACAGCGCCCCAAGCCGGCCCGACAGCTCACCCTCGGGGAACACCTTGCTTTCACGTGCTCGCCCTTCGCTCGCCCTCGGACCGCCCTCGGCTCTGCCTTCACCGTGCTTGCTTTCGCTCTCTCGTTCGCTCGTTCTTTATCATTCTCGCCCTACGTCTCTCTCTCTCTCTCTCTCTCTCTCACTCGAGTGCTCTCTCTCTCTCTCTCTCTCTCTCTCACTCGAGTGCTCTCTCTCTCTCACTCACGTTCTTCTCTCGTTCAATGTTTGAAGGACACAATCAATTTGTTTCTGTTTCTGTTCTCTTACTCTCCCCCCACCCTCTCCTCCTGCCCCATCCCTTCTCTCTCTCTCTCTCTCTCTCTCTCTTTCTCTCTCTCGAGTGAAGGCAGTTATCGGTAATCAAACACCTGCCTGTGGTCTCTCCTCCCTTGACTGCCTGCTGGTGTTGCTCTACCTGCTGCTCCTCTATTTTTTATGGCAACCCGACCCGACGAACAAGAAACCTGGGCATCTTACATTTGTTATGATAATGCATACTCTCACTTCCTCGTGTGCAATACAAAGGCACATCCAAAGAGCGCAAGACGTGCATGCAACAGGCGCATGCAACGGCAGGCATCTCCCGTGAGGTTACGTCAGGTTCGCATCATGTTGCGTCTCCGCTGGCGACCAGATCCTGCCTCAGCATCCCTGTGTTTACGTCTCGCTCGGACTATGACGTGGTCTGTTATTTGCGAACGAAGGATCGTATAGCGTTGTCTCGATTTTTTTCAAGTCTTTCTCGTTTTTATCATTTTATCGCGGTACGGATCCTCTTTCCAAAGTCTTTGTATTGGTTTTGTCCCTGCGGTCTCTCCTTGGGTGTCGCTTTCTCGTTGAGAATCTGCAAGGCAGATGTAAATAACGGATTAACTGTCGAAACATTTTGACCTTTTTCTGTACTTTTGCTTCTTCTCTATTCGCATCACTCATTCGGTACTTTACTTATCCTCTTAAGTTCTTAAAGCGCTTCTCCTTAACGTCATTCCTACGTCAAAGTCTGCCTTGTACCAAGACCTTGCTTCTGCCATGCGGCATGTCGCGGCTGATCCAAAACAGTCCTTGCAACTCATGTCTCGGAATAAACTTCTCGACTTACATCATTCTCTGTCCTCGCACAAAGTAGCTTACAATTCTGCCATGAGGCTAGCACTTTCCCAATAGCCTTCGCATGGCAGAGGCGGCGGCACGGCTGTCTCACTGTCCTTACGGCGATGGCCACCTGGAGCCACTTATTCTACATTGCACGATCATGGCCTTATCATTACCACAGGGGCCACACGACCTCTCCCGCAATTGGCCAATGCCCTTCCACCGGCGACCACACTGGCTGCACTAACCACCGCCTTCCTGGGCTCTTCACTGTACGACTAACTTGGCGTCGGCCAACACACGCCCTCGAATAACTAATCATAAATAAAAACACTGAGCACTGTACTAATTCCTCGATGTTTACAATTTCACGCCATACTTGACATGGTCTTTACACACGGCACCATCCATAATTTTACCAGAACAAGGTCACAATATCTGGTTTTCAACAACGATGGTCATGCATGTCGTTTTCATGCGGCGCGCATTCCGACGCTCTCGGGGTCTCCGTCCTCCTCCAGCTCCAAGGGCCTCGTCGCTCCTTAAGAGACGAGATCGAGTAGGACAGCGAGAGAGCGAGAGCGAATTCGGAGAGAGAGAGGAGAGAGAGAGAGAGAGCGAGCGCGAGTCGCCCTCTAGCAGCCACCTTGCGCTCGGCCAGCTGGCTCTCGTCACACTGCCCGGCCGCCGCTCCGAGCCCTTCGCGGCGGACCCAGGAGAGGCTCGCGGGGGTCGCCGGCTGCCAATTAACGCATACCCTTTCCTCGCCTACGACGCCCAACCCTGGCGGATAATTTGTATTTTCGACTTCCTTGGGTCACTGGGATGATAGGGGCGCAGGGAAGGGGACTCAGGGGGACCCGGGCCGCGGGGGAACAGGCTGCGGGATCTATGTGAATCTGGTAACTGGCCGCGCGATGGCTGCTCACATACGCACTCAACAACGCGCTAACGTACGTCCACAAACACCTACTTTACGACCGCGATCATATGTGCGGACACGCGTGCACATACAACGAATCGATATCAAGACGCACATGAATAAGAACATATAATACCCAATTCAACCCCAACTGCTTTACATAACATTCCTAGGGTAGAGTTACCCACCTCACCTACCGGCCTACCCAGCCTACCCCGGCCTACCCAGTCCTGCTACTTGACTCTCCCATCCGCGAGCAGTCAGCTGGGAGAGGAAATACACCCTCACCTGCCTAACCTCAAGGCTAACCTCCGCACCGCCGGTCAAGAAGCTCAGGCCGAGGCAACAACAACACGACCTACAACAACAACAACATGACCTACAACGGCAACAATAAAAACGAAAACGACAAGAACAACAACAGTGGCAGTAACAACAACAATAACTGAAACGACAAAAAACAGTGACTACGACCATTGAAACGACAAAAACAACCGTGATAACAACAAAAACGACAAGACCTGCAATAACAACAACTACAACCACAACAAAAACGACAAGACCTGCAATAACAACAAAACAACAGCCTTGACGCACCCATAGGCGGCTCGACTCACAACTGCGATGAGAAAACGGTAATGAGATAATGAGGCGGCGCACCTGTCAACACATCGGGGTGTCAGCTGCCCCTGGGGGATGCCCAGGCTGGACTACGCAAGGGGAGGAGGGGGGGGTACCAGGGGGCGATCTATCTATCGGTCTATCGATTCACCTTCCGCTGTCTATCTGTCTGTTCACTTATCCTTCCGCTGTCTATCTGTCTGTTCACTTATCTATCTATCTATTCTATCTATTCACCTGTCTCTCTGTCTATTCATCTATTCACCTATATCTCTCTCTAACCATCTGTTCATCTATCTCTCTGTCTACCTATTTATCTATCTATACATACATAAAGGTGTGCGTGTATTGAAAAAAAATAAAGAAGAGAGCGGAGAAAGAGAGAGAGAAAAGAGAAGAGAAGAGAAGAGAGAGTGAGTGGGTGAGTGAGTGAGAGATAGGTAGATAGAGAGAGTGAGAGAGTAAGTGAGTGAGAGTGAGAGTGAGTGAGAGATAGGTAGAGTGAGTGAGTGAGAGTGAGAGAGTGAGTGAGTGAGTGAGAGTGAGAGAGTGAGTGAGTGAGAAAGAGAGAGTGAGAGAGAGAAGAGAAGAGAAGAGAAAGAGAGGAGGCGGAGAAAACGAGAGAGAAAAATACACGCCGTAAAGTTGAACTCCATCTAGAAAATGATCCAAAACCACCCACGTAAAAAAAAAAAAAAATAAATAATAAAAAATAAAAATAAAATAAAAATGAAAACATAATTACAAAAATAAACACGGGGACCAGAAGACCACCCAACACGTCTGAACAAACAATTAATTTAATCGAGATAATTAAAAATAATAACAAATAAAAAAATAAAAATAAAATAAAAATAAAAACACAGACAAACACACGCACACAAAACAAACACCACTTCCAACCCACGCTACGCCCTCATCAAGCCCATTAAGAGATAAATACCGACTTACACATTATTACAAATTAGCGAGCGTTGAGTGTGGGCCCAACACACCCCGCCCACCTCTCACCCCCCCCCACCACCCCCATCACGCCCGCCAGCACTAATATAAATGTTTACACAGCCCACGACGCCCAAAAGGAAAGTTCACAAACACGGGAAAAGGTCAGAAAGTTGGTGCCGAAACGAAGCGAAGGATTAGCATGAAGCTCGTTTGGGATCTTGTCCTGGGAAGCCGCGAGGGGGGGGGGCGGGGGCGGGTGGCAACAAGAGTAACAAGAATAATGTTAATAATTATAATCCTCCTTCTGCCTCATCATCGCCATCGTCATCATCATTATCATCATCATCACCATCATTATCATCGTCACTATCATATATCATCGTCATCATCACACCATCATCATCATTAAGCAACATTATAGTAATGATGATGATAAAAATCACATCACCGTCGTAATCATCATCCATCAACAACAATAATGATACTACTAATGGTCAAAATGTAATTATATAATGAAATAATTAAATATAACACTGATAATAAAAAAATCTGACTCGACAACCTACGCGGGACATAAATGGAGGACGAAACAGATTTAGGTTAAGTCGACGAGAGCTGCCAAACTTGGTTCACTGGCTTCGACTCTCATTAAATCGCGACGGAAGAGGTGAATGCAGAGGACAAGCAATAAGAATAGGAGAAAGAAGCAAAAGAAGAAGAAGGAAAGGAAAGGAAGAAAGAAAGATTTAACGATAGAAAACGACGATCGAAATTGCGCGCCAAAATGTCGTCGTCGTCGCCGTCCTCCTCCTCCTCCTCCTCTCTTCTCCTCCTCTCCTCTTCCATCTCAATTCCCGCACCGCCTTTGTCCATCGGGGTCAAGCAACCATTAGCCGCGATAACCCGAGTCGCCGCCATTAGAGTGCATAATTACGGCCGAACACGCAGCCCTTTAGAGGCCATCGTTCCTCATGCTGTCACGTGGGAGGGGAGGAGGGAAGGGGAAGGGGGGGGGGGGAGCCAACCGAATTTGGCGCGGAATTTCGAAACGTTTCGGATTAAAAAAAAAAAAAGAAAAAAAAAGCGTTGCCTTGGAAAGAAAAGAGTGAATATGTAAAATAAATAAAATGAATAAACAACAAAATAAACGAACGAGTAAACGAAATACCATAATAAACACACATATACATAAAAATAACCCAATAAATAAAGCCCCTTCCTCCTTAAAAAAAACCCGCATCCGAACACGATTACCTCAGACCATAAGATCTCAAAACTGAAACGTGTCGAATGAAAAACAACAACAACAACAAAAACAGATTACCAACACCCATCCCAACAATAAATAAATTCTCTACCACGAATTCTGCGCCTGCTCGGATGGGAAACCTCATTATTCACTTGATTTTATCTGATAGAGGAAAGTGTTCGACGGCCGGACTGGTGTTCGGTTTCCTGGTTCAGTGCTCCTCTCCCTCTCTTCTCTTTTGTCTTATTGTTCTCTTCTCTATCTCCTTATCTTCTAATTTGTTTTATCATTTTCTTCTCTATCTCCCTATCTTCTAATTGGGATTCTTTATCTCTCTCTTC